>MU669825.1:19330-31889 GCA_026770625.1 Nicotiana glauca | reverse complement strand
CAAGAAATTTCTTAATTTTATATTATTGCTTTAACTAACAGTTGGACATTCCGACATTGTTATCATTTTAACTTGATTTCGTGAATTATTTGATTAATTGACATTGTAGACGTGTAGTACGATATAAATGAAAATGATAGAGCGCTTTCCGATTTCCATAAACATGTGGAAGGAGAGACATTGACTAATGAAATGATGACGATGAATAATAAGAATGGACATGGCCCGCATGAGTTGACTGAGTTGGTTGAGTGGTGGTTTTTCACATAGGAGACTTTGGATTAATTTCCCTCGCCAGCAACCTCCTCAGTAGAGCCGTCAAAATTACTTGACCCGTGAGGCCAGCCAAGCTAGCTCGCTATATGGGTAGGGCTGGGTTGGGATTTTTAAAATCCATTTAAAACTGAGGCTTATAAGTCGACCAAGTCAACCAAGTCAACCAATCAACAAATAATTTTAAACCTAAATTAAAATATCTTAACATATAACTTATTGAGGCAATTCCTGAATTTAAGGAAAGTGAAAGAAAAGTCCTAAAAAAATATTTATGTAACGTTAAAAAAAGAAGAGCTAGAGATATAGACAAGTTGCATTTCAATTAAGAAATTTCTTGTCAAATATCAAGATTCTTGTACATTCAAATAAACAGAAGTCATTCATATGATTATGAGTGTGTTTGGCTAAGCTTATAAGCTGGTCAAACTAGCTTATAAGCACTTTTTGGCTTATCTACGCGTTTGCTAAAATTAAAAGTGCTTATAAGCCAAAAATAAGCCAAAAGTCATAAGTTGGTCTCCCCCAACTTATTAAATTTCAGCTTATAAGCACTTTAGGTTTGACCAAAATATTTACTATTTTATCCCTAAAATACTTCTTTTTAAAACAAAACTCTTCGTATACCCCGTTCTTCAGCTGCTTATTATTAATTTCAGCACTTTTATCCAAACACATAACTGCTTATTTTTTAAATTAGCTTCAGCACCTAAAAGTGTTTTCAGCACCTAATGCTTATTAGCTAAGACAAACAGGCTCTAAGAGATTATGTCACGGAAAAATATCTAAAGATTTGAAAAAATATTTTTTCTAAAAAAAATAAAGGACCGACCCGCCCTAGCCCACGGCCCTCTTAGGCTGGGTTGGACTGGCCATTTTAAGGCTCATATAGATGGAGGGCCGGCCCGTCCTAGCTTGCAGCCCTCTTAGGACTGGGCTGGATTGGCCATTTTAATTCCCATATAGATGGAGGGCCGCCCTGCCCTAGCCCACCAAATTTAAAAGCCACCAAGGCTTAGGCTGTGTTGGACTAGTTAGCCCGTTTAGATAGCTCTACTCCTTAGTCAGAGCTCGTCGCATCGGTATGCCTAGTGCGGTTTATATTTTATGTGCGGTTTGAGAGCTATTACACAGTGAGCATATTACCTAGTACACACTCAAAGGGTAATGGCCGGGGGTAATTTTCCCAAAAGAAAAAAAGAAAGAAATAATGGACATGTGTATGTGTGGGCCGTTACTCTAATCTTTGCAATTTCGAACATTATTGTCTCAGTCGTATCTACCAACGTGTCCCTTTATCAGCTCCAATGTTCTCTATCCTTTTTTGATAGCTTACTGACTAATGAAAATGACATTATACATATAAAAATTATTTGATTAGTATGTTTAATAATTAATTATAGTTAAGTTTGGCCGTGTAATTGTTGGTAAAGCGCATATACCTTATGTTATGCCTCAATAAACCGCAAAATAGTTTTCTTTATGATTGCATGAGGTCACTCATGAAAGGCTGCGCCCATTTCCCTTTGTATTTAATTGTTTTTTAAGGAAAAAAAAAAACTATAGTGTTTAATTAAATATAAGGAAATGGTACACTTAAATGTGGAGATAAAAGTGCATTATCTAAACATTCTCCTTCATGACCAATATAGCACAATAAATTAACATCTCTTTTCCGCTGGCACGCTTAGAGTTGTACATCTAAAGCGTGGACGGTATAATATCATAATATGAGGGTTAGTATTAAATAAATCAAAATTTGAGATGAGTCTGGTTTTAGTAATTTGTAAAGAAAATAAATATTAAAGATTATCAACCACAAATACTATAACTTGTAAGGAGAAATATTTCAAGATATATATATATATATATATTCAAATCTCTATATAATAACACTTGATTTTTATAGTGAAGTATTGTTATATAGAGATACTGTTATAGAAATATGTGACTGTATATCAATTGTGTGTTGAGAGTTGTTTAAAAAAGAAGTTGGTGCCAATTAGGGTTGTCAAATTTGGCCCAAGCCCAAATGACCCGCCTAAGGTTGAGTTGGTTATTGACCCGTCCATTTATTAAACTTAGCATATCTTGACCCAACCCATCTCAACCCATTTAAAGTTGGGCTAATTTTTAGCCCAAATTGATCCATGAGTAAGTTTGTCAAAATATCTTAGAAATAATTTTATTTTTTGTTTAATATTTTAAATATGACCATAACAAAAGCAAAAAGGCCTTATTTAGTAATTATACAATTTATAAGAAAATAACACATATTAATTAAAGTTTAATAAGAGTTGGGCGGGTTGGGTTATGACCCGAATTTTAACCCATCTTGATCCAACTCATCTTAGCCCAAGTAATAACCCGCCCAATTATTGACTCAACCCATATTGACTCGGCCAAAATTGATCCAACCCGCCCATCTGAACCCCTAGTGCCAATGAATGGAGTCATTCCGTTAAGCAAAGATGATCCTCGAGAAAAATTGTCTGACCATGTTAGCTATCTTTTTCTTCATCTTATTGGTGGAAGAAACCTATGGATTTTTACGCTTTTGTTCTTTAATTTGCTCAGACTAGATCTGAAAATCTTATACATTCATGCCCTTTTTATAACAACATAACTATATAATAAATATTTATTATAAAAGTCAAATTTCTTTTAAAATTGATTTTCATATTATATTATAATATATATTCTTTATAATAATACTTTACTATAACAATATAAAAAAATTAAAATAAATGAAACTATTATAAAGAAATTTGACTATATCTAAACTCTTAAATATACAGGCCAATAACTAGTTGTTTATTTGATATCATTTGTAATATGATGCACATGTCTTGAAACATATATATTTGATGTGAAAATTAGGGGGACGTGTATATAGGACCATCAGGATTTCAAATTTATGGATTTATTTCCCTTTTAAATTTGCTAACCAGCTCATAACTCATTTTAGTTAAGTACCGCATTTATATATATTTAAATATTATATATAATAATTTTTTATTATAAATACAGATTATATATATATATAGTAGAATATTCGATCATGTCATAATCTCATAGACATATCCTATCAAATGTGTTATCAAATAAAATTGACCCAAAGAAAAGCGTGAAACATGAGAAAGCTAAATATATGTCGTATTCTAAACACAGAGACATATAATTAAGTAATTTTTAAATCCTATAGAAAACCTTAGTACCCTATTTATTTTAAATAAATACCCTTTTAAAATATTACATCCTATAAATACCTTTTATCCTTTATAGCAAAAAATCTAAATATAGTTACATCCTACAATTAAGGCACCATATATACTAAATATTATTTTTCTTTCTCTCTTTTTGTATTTTCTCTCACATAATTACCGCGTATCTGCAAACCCCAATACAATCTCTCTCTTTTTTGCATACAACCAGACTCTCTTCTCCCGTAAATCCTCTTTTCTTAACTCTTCTCCCACCCAAATTCTCAATTTATCCATCTCCAAAGTCCAATACCATAAAAGATCTATAAGTGGGTTCGGTGGGAGTTGGTAGCTATTCAGTATTCTCAGCAAGGAAGAGAAAATCAAAGGCTGCTTCTAAAATTGCTTCCCCAACGTCAATAGATGTCGACCAGAAAAAAAATTCCGGCAAGCTTCCATTTTTTCCGATCAATCTTCAACCACATTCATATATCTCATCCCAAACCTCCTTTCTCTTAGTGTTATGCAAAAAGTCGTTAATGATGAATTGCAATTATTTCATCAAGTTTAATCAGTTGTATTTAACTATTTTATTCAGCAGTAATTAGTTGTATTTAAGTGTTTTATACAACTGTATTCAGTTGTAGTTAGTTATATTCAACTATTTTATTCAGCATAAGTTAGTTGTATTTTGTTGCATTCAAGAGTTTATTTAGCTGTATTCTGTTGTATTTTTGTTGTATTCAAGTGTTTTATTCAGATGAATTAAGTTGTATTTTGTTGTATTCAACTCTATACAGTTCTACTCAACTGTATTATTCATATGTATTTATCTTTATTCAGCTATAATCTTTATTATGTATCTTTCAAATACAGATTAATGAGGGATCGTTTTAGTTCGTTGAGTTAAATTAGGAGAATATTATGTGATTTGATTTCCTTCCGTTTTTAGCGCAAATACGTTACTGTATTTAATGTTAATGTCGCTTGAATACAGCTAAATACATGTCAAATTTAGCTGGAATTCCAGTTTTTACGCCTATATTTTTTGTTGTATTAATGAATACAACATCTTAAATACATGAAATACATTGTATAAAAATATAAAAGGTATCTATAACACGTAATATAGCAAAGGATATCTATAAATGGCTAATTAGACAAAAAAAATGGTGCTTTATAAAAAATTCCCTATAATTAATTGATGATAATGACTAATGCTTCCACATAACAACCACCTTTCACCTACTTAATCATATAAAGATGAAAGGATCCTTTCAAACTTCTTAGTTTTTCCTTATTTTTTTACTTACTCATCCGATATTCGAAACTCATTATCTCTACTAATTCAGATTTCATCATAAAAAGTCCCTCATAAGAATTCTAGCGTTCCCTTCCAAGGGAATTTTATTCCCAAATTCAAATTTAAGATATTGATTAAAAATAAAATAAAACACTCATAATCAGGGGCGAAGCTATGCTGGCTCAAGAGTGGCCAGTTGATCACCGTTTACCGAAAAGTTATACACGTATAAGATAAAATGTTACTTGTTATTGATTAAAAATAGACTTTGAACACCTCTGCATAACTCACTAGCAAAGGGTATACAAAATTTAAACACCCTTATTAAATTTTTCGACTTCGACACGCGGACAATATGTACTTTTTCTCCCCTATATTTATTAAGTGGGCGTCTTTTTCATAATCATCCCTCTCCCCTCCCCCAAAATAAATGAAGAATAAATAAAGACATGGGTTTCTTTTTTTGTTCACTTGGTCTATGCACTACTAGACAACTAGTAAATAATTAATAAAAAAGAAATATATATGAAGGTGACTCATCTTATGGTCAATTATCACTCGGGGCATATATAAATATTACAAACTATATATGTCACGTCCCGATTTCTTTAGCCAAATAAAAATAACATTGGCTAAGTGTGGTCAACTTTGGTAGCGTACGTTTTACTCTTTGTATCTAATAATTTACAACTCCAGTTAGGTCCTCTGCCATAATTCTTTTTCAGCTTCCAACTCAGATTTAATTCTGATCCCCAATGGCTAAATTGAAGGGTTTTTAGTTAAATATTTATTCTTAATCAGAAAAATTATGTTGTATACATCTAACTCTCTAGCTAACACAAATACTCAATCATAAATAATTTCCACTAGAACAATCTTAATCCTTGCTCAATACCGAGAATCATCAATTTAAGCATCTGTAGTATTATTTAAGAACACAATAAATTACAATTTAAGATTCACGGACTCACGGTCATGCTCGACACCAACGTATAGATATTTGTCACCATGCCTATACGTCGTACTCAACAAGAAACAAATAGCAAATAGGACACAACTCCTAATCTCTCAAGCTAAGGTTAGACCAAACACTTACCTCGATGCCTCGAACACAATTCACGTCTCAACTATCGCTTTACCCCTTGATTTCACCCCCAATTTGCTCGTATCTAGTCTCAAGTTACTTAATTACATCAATAAACGCTAAATGAATCAATTCAAATGCATGAAAACGAGTTTTTCTAAAGTTTTACCCAAAAGTCAAAAATCGCCCCCGGAACCACATGGTCAAAACCCGATGTTCGAACCAAAACCTGATTACCCGTTCCTCTACAACCCAAATATATAATTTGTTTTGAAATCGGACATCAAATCGAGGTCCAAATCCCCAATTTTTGAAAAACCTAGATTCTATTCAAAACACCCAATTTCCCCCATAAAAATCATTGATTTTGAGTTGAAATCATGTTAAAAGATGTTAATGATTGAAGTAAACGAGTTAAAATTGACTTACAATCGATTTGGAAGAAATTTGTTCTTGAAAAATCACCCTAGGAAGTTTTTGTTTTGAAGAGACGCGAACAATGGTGGATTTTCAGCTAAGTATAAAAAATTTGCAATTTGCAGTTATAGGAATTACGAACAGGGTTCGCAATTACGAACCCGACCTCTACTATGTTCGTATTTGCGAAAACAATGTCGCATTTGCAACTGAGGTCTCGCATTTGCGACTATGGGGGACGTCCTTCCCTCGTCTTCATAAACACTGAAGCTAGCAAATGCTCATGAAATCCTTAGGTTTCATAAATTATAGCATGTTTGGCCGAGCTTCTACCATCTTAGAAGTGTTATTTATTCAAAATTGAAGTGTTTGTCTTGGCTTTTGGAAGAAAAAAAATAGTATTTTTCTCGTCAAAAGTACTTTCGAGAAAAAACACTTCTCAAAATAAGCTAATTTTTGTAGCTTGACCAAACAGGCTATAAGCATATTATTCACGGTGAAACCGCAGCTTCCACATGATCTCTAAGAATGAACTTGTAACGCACAATGTGCAAAAGGAAGCATAAAAAGCCAAATTAAATAGTTACAGTTTCATTTCATTGACAAAAGAATAGACGTCTTCAGGATATATACAACAATCTAAACACCTTCAAGCTGTGTCAAGGTTTAGGCATAATAAGCTAAGAGTATACTATCAGTAAGCATCCCCCGAGGAGGAGGCTGCAGCCATTGATCACTAACTCTACAATCGTGAAAAGTATCAACATTATCAAAATTTTCGATCCAACACGGGCTAATCTCGAGTTCTCTTTTTGATGGCATTCACGAACAACATTTCACCTGACATTGCACCTGACAACTTAATGGTCAAGTTTCATGTAATCTGACACGAGCATCGTCATTCTCGTGGTCCCTAATTAGTTTCTCTATCTGCTTTCTATAAGCCGGCATGAGATGATCACTGATCATAGTTTGTGACAACCTTATTTTACTATATAGTGATCTAGGAGTGAGAAATATTCCAACCTTTGTATCCTTGGGTTGGTTATGATTCTCACACAACATGTCGCTGTCACTTCCACGATCTTCCTCTTCAGAGAGGAGAGTCACAATATGCATTATCTTTCCAGGAGGAAAGAATCTGTGCACCTCTTTTGTGTTTGGAACAGAGCTTTCATTTGAGCTCTGACCTGACTCTGCGATGGCTGCTGCTTCTTCTTCCCTAATCTCCTTGGCAACATCAGTTTCACCTTCAGACTGATCATAAAGTTCATGCTCTAATTGTTGCCACATCTCAACTTCCGTCATTCGGTCTTCAGGTCTGTCATCGGTCACATGTTCACTATCATCAAGATCGGGATCCAGGCCATTATGGATATTGATCCCATCTGCAAAAGACTGATCAATGTCTGAGTTCCATGTAATTCCCTCGGTTGAAGATACAGGAAGCTCCATCACAGTCGTACTTCTGGTCTCCTCGGATTCCAGAATGAATGTTTCAGAATTTTGGCTGGAAGAAGTTTCACCAGAGTTTTGCTGTTCATCGGAATTAAGCTGAACATTTGTGGGTCGACGTCTGGGACCAATGCATGTCCACGACGACAACTGCATGGCAGGTCGCGACAATGCTGCCTGGGCCATACTTTGCGCTCTCTTCATAACAACCTACAGATCACTGCCGATGTCAACACCCACTGATACACCTCAAGGGACGAGGACAGATATATGTGGTCAAATGACTCCAGCAGAGTAGAGGAAACAAAATAAACAGAGCCAGAAGCTCTATGGCTACCATCCTGTTGTTCCATCCACATATAACTGCTATCTCCTTAAGTGAACTAAAGTATTAAACAGATTCTCTTAATTATTTTTGCAACTCAAAAGAACGTTCTCTAGAATGCCAACACCTTAAACATTTTTCACAAATAACCTATAAAACAGAATGCTAAACACAAATGTACAGTCAAGTTATGACATGTCTTCGGTGAGCATATGACAGGTTGATATGCACCAAAGGCGACACGCTGGTCGGCCAAATGGTCAGACAAGTTCACACATAAGCAAACCGTATTACATTTGTTACCACCACAGTGCAAGGAGAACAGAAATAACAGAGGAAACTATGATTGTACCTGTGTTCCACTGGAAACAGGCCGTAGTATTGCACCAGCACCAACAACCTTAGCTCTCGCGGTAGCAATCGATGGAAGACGAGATCCCAGGGCTGATGCAGAACGATAAACAGTACTAAGAATCCTAGTGCGCTCAATCTGATTTCTCAGATCGTTCAACCAAGCAGATGCTGTCACCTGCAACAAGAAAAAAACATTCCCCTCTTGAGAGACCATAAGTCAAAACTAAAGAGGTATAGAAGCAGAGGTGCAATTTTGGTGCAAAGAACAAGCTTCCAGAAGCTATTAACAAAACTATGCATATAGTAGCAACACGATGTAGCATAAAACATAACCCTTTTCTCTGAACCATCAGGTGGATCTGTAAACTCGACAATAAAGATCACCATGCCAAACTAGACCAATAGATACCAAAGCTTAATGAACTCAGTTTACTTCTAAGGTGAAAAATGAAAAAGACTGTTTTTTGGCCAAAAACTGAATCCTCGAAAAGTTAGAAAGGCAACAGCAGACACTATTCTAAATGGATATTGCACCTAAAAGCAAAAATAAGATGTCAATCAATCAATTGGTTAACAATGCATCCCAGGAACTAGTTCAGGTCGGCTAGCAAGAATAGGAGGATTAGGAGATACAACCAACATCATTTGGCTTGAGGAAGTAGTATCAGGGGGATATTAGCTAACTCTCGTGTCAATATGATTTACGCATGGGGAAGAAGTCCTTGTCAAGGCTTACGGTGGAAGGTTCTCCAGCAGCATAGCTCAGATCAATGTATCCCATTGGAAAAAGAATAAGTGGAAGGGAGCAGGGAAAAGGAACCATGACTTATATCAAAATTTCTATTCACCAAAACATAAAAACAAAAAGCTTGAAGTGCAAGATAAGTTCAACATCAGGACAAAACGTACTGGCACCTACGAAACAGGTTGTGTCCAGTATCAAAACAAAACATGCTAGTCGATCTACCCAAAGAAGAAAAAGACTCCAACAGAATGCACAAATTGCCACAGAAAAACAGTCACAGAAATTCTACGATGTAGACCTAGAAGTTAACCTCAGTACGCAAATCGTCCACTGAAGCAGCTGAAAATGTAGGCACCAAATCCGCTCCATTTATTACTGAGGTAATAAATTCACACCCCGATTCAGCTAATTCCCATGTCATACAGGCAGCTGCAAAAGATGTTTCTTCAAATGAGCAAAATCTAGCAATATGTACGATTGAAGACAAGTGGAAAAAAATGGTAGAATGTGGATATATAAGTACATGCATACACTAGTAGAAGGATGACCAGGTCAAATTAGAACAATCCAATAATAGAATGTAACATAGAGTAGACACCCTTTTCATATCAGTTCCAAAAAGAAACATCTCAGTATAAATGATGTCAAATGACAAATAACATTAAAAAAGTTATATACGAAACCTGGTGCAAATGCTACACAGGTAGCTGCTGACAGTTCCTTCTGCTCACGAAGTATATAAGTTAAAAGAGCGGCAGTTCCTCCACCCAAGGAATGTCCCACGATCTGTGCGCCAAAAGAAAACAAATTTTATAAGGGAAAAAAACTAAAGATACCATAAGGAATTTGCATTTAAAGACCTAATACAACAGTACGCACACACACTAATTGGAAAGGAATAGTAGACCTACCCTCCTTGTAACTCACACCCCAAATAAAATCAGAGGCAGATTCATACCAAGAGAAAGAGAAGGATTAAAAAAACAATGCCAAACATAATAAAGACAAACTACTGGGGAATCAAGAAAATAAAGGACTAGTATCGGTAAACATAAAACAGGTCGTGATGGAACAGATCCAACATATATGATCAATATTTTCAATACAAAAAGAGAGAGATCTCTAACCCCAAAATAAAAAAGAGGAAAGGGGAGTAAAGGCCCTAAAACTGAGGAAAGATCTGACTCAATAACAGGGACCTTAAGTTTGTATTCGGGATAAATACTAAGTGCTTTAAGAATACAAGGCACTGCGAGTTTTGCAATCCATCGAGCAGCTGCAACCATTCCACAATGCGCATAGCCTAAAACCAAATTGCTAACTCCTCCCTCGTGTACCATAGTGTGATGGAAAGGCACAACTGCACCGGTAGCAGCTGTCAAAGTATCTTTAATACTATGAGTCCCACGGATTACAAGGAAGAAAGATTTTGATCGGTGGTCAGCAAGTATTGTAAAAGCTGGCTTCAGAATCTGCACAATAGAATTTTTCATTTAGAAGAAAGGACATAAATATCTAAAGTCAGAGCCTGAGAGTTGAGGAGACATACTCCAGCTTTGGGTTCTTGAAGTAGTACACTTTCTTGAGAATAGCCTGTCTCCTCCAAGAATAATGGGAAAGGCTTTTTGGAGAAATGCCAACAAACTGTCAACAAGTGTAAGAGGAATTTAAGCTCTGCAGCAATATCAGAACCTTTTAACTGGGTACTGTCTTCGCCACAGAATATGCTACTAATATGTATGTTTCCCTGCAAGCATAAAATAAACCTACTTAGTGAACAAGCTCGGTAAGACAGTGCTAAGTCAACTCAAGGTGGTTACAAACATGGCATTAATGAAGGACACCTTCCTTAAGCAACTAATTGCTTTGGTATATAAATATATGGAAAAATCACAGAAGTGTCATGCTTCAGTACCAGTCACAGGAAGGAGCTTTCCCGAGGCATTTTTTCCTTTGGGAACCTATAGTATTTAGTTATACAACGGCCACAGTCCACCAAACTTCCACAACTGTTTTTTAAAGATAAAATTGTGTTGGAGGAACCTGGAACTAGTCATTTTGAATAAAAGGAATAGATAAATAAAGAGCACTTAAAGCATTAATACATAATGAAAAGAAAAATGAAATGATAAAACAGGACAGAGAGTTGTGTTCAGTCTCAGAAAAGCAACAAAAACAATCCAAAATCACCTGTCTAGACATTGTTGATAAATGCATGTCTGTGTATAAAGAAAGGAATATGAATATAAAACCCCTCACATCACATATTCCAAAATCAGGAAGAAACTTTTTAAAAAAATTATCTGATCTAACATCTTCTTCCCTTTACTCCATTCTGTTGCAATTATTTGCATCGCATTTCATATTATATACTTCCTTTTTCAACATGAAGACAACAGAGTTTAAACATATGACAGTACACTGCATAACATTTGACATCAACCAAATAACTTTACTGGGAAAAAAGTATACAATTGATTCATGATTACCTGCTGCTTCAAAAGAAAACTGATGCCAAAAGCCAAGTCACCAATAGGCCACTTGCCCAGGGTCTCAGAGTAAGTAAACCTAAGAGTCTCGGATAATGTCGCTATTGTCTCTAACCACGTAGCAGGGGCCTGTATAAGTCTATTGGAAACCCTATTAATCCCTAGTTGAGCATGATCTTGGCCACTGCTGCCACATTCCTCATCATCACCATCCGTTGTTGGAGCAGATTGCAACTTCTTATTTAATGTATAATATAATAGAGCAGCAGCACCTGCTGCAGTGGCGATAGTCGCCGTTGCCATCAGTTTCTTAACCCTATTTTCAGCAGCAAATACAGATAAAAATTCATCAGAATTCAAAGCAATCTCTCCACAATTCTAATTTTTTTTAAAACCCATCTTATCCGAATAACAGAACGGCAATGCAGTAATACTTCATATTTACCAGAATAAAAGTCTTAAATTACGTGTTTATTCAGTAAACAAGAGAATTAGAGGAACGTTCCTTACACTATGTTTGGATCACTGTTCCCCATCGTTTTATAATGTATCGTATTGTATCGTATTGTATTGTATCGTATCGTTTTATGAATACAATGTTTCGATAGATTGTATTGTTTGCTGTTGTTAAATAACATTTTGCTGTTTGGTTTGACTGTATCGTACTGTACTGTAACTGATAAGTTTACTAAAATACCCTAAATTGTTTTAAATATTTAATTTATCAAGAATTACAAATAAAAATTATTCAAGAAAACCCTTTTATGCTAATTTATCACCAATTATGTCTTATATATAAATTAAGCAATTAAATTCATGCAAATTCTATCGAAATTAGTTGACCAAGTTAATAATATTAAAAATAATAATATGTACACTATATTCATAATTAGATGATAATAATAAATAAA
>MU669822.1:60423-186957 GCA_026770625.1 Nicotiana glauca | reverse complement strand
AAGGGAATACATTTCAAATTTGGCAAGCAGGCGCCCACCTGAAGAACAAGGGAATACATTTCAAAATCAGCAAGCAGGCGCCCACCTGAAGAACAAGGGAACATCTTTTCAAATATAGTAAGCAGGCACCCACCTGGAAAATAAGGGAAGTACAATCTGAATTTTAGCTTTGAATTTTAATCTCTGATAACATGATATGCCCAGTCACCATACTAGGGCAGAAATTCTCTTTGGTTGTTTATTTGTAAACAGGAACCCACCTGAAGAACAAGGGAATACTTTTTCAAGAAATCACAAGCAGGAGTCCACCTGAAGAATGGACACACATTTCAAAACACAGTCAAGGCAATAGCCAGAGTTCCATTGAAAGAATACATGATGCAAGATCAAGGCAGTACAAGAACACAAGACACTAGGCATAGATGGGATTTTTGTAAATCATAGAACTTTAGGCTAACTTCTTTTTATCTTTACATGATGTAATAAGGGGATCAACAAGCAGTAACAACAACAACAACAATGAGATCACAGTTCCTGGTAGTCCCAGCTACCAGACATTCCTGAACTACACTGACCTGATTCATGTTTAGCCCAGGATATGTAGGCAATCTCTGAAGCAGGGTGCGGTCAAACTTTTCAAAAAAATGCTTCACACGGAATATGCGAATAGGCAAAAATCCCTCATTACCGCTCACTTATCTTTGCACGAAAACTCTTCGTGTACCCGAGCAAAGAGGGGCAGTTGTGAGCACGTAATTTTTGCCCTAAGCAATTTTATTCCAAAAGATCCAAATAAATAATTTTTTTATTATTTTAGCATTTTTATGTGGATTTTTGTTGAAATTGGTGTTAATTGTTGCATTCATACTGAAGAATAAATATAAAAATACAAAAATATACACATACATTAGGGGTTTAATTTTACAAATTTAGGATTAATTTAAAGAAAAATCAAAGGAAAAATAACATTTTTGCACTTTAATTGAAACTACCATAAAATAGAAATACAATCAGCAAAATAAAATACAAAATAGAAAAATACAAAAGAAAATACAAATATTGAAAATAATAATACAAAAATACAATAAAAAATATTGGTAAAAATACAAAATGAGAAAATACAAAAGAAAGGGAAAGAAAACAATTGGGCTAAAATTAATAGCCCAAATATTTTTTGCATCCGCCAAGGCCCAGGTTATTATCAGTCCAACCCGTTGCCCAACTAATGCCCTAAACCGGTCCAGTCCCGTAAGTAACAAAACGATGCCGTATAGGCGTCGATCAATCTGAGCCATTCATTTAATTAATCTAACGGGCGATGTCTCACTTTCATTAAATCCAAACGACGCCGTTTTAAAGCTCATTGAATCTGAGCCGTTGATCTATTAAATCCAATGGTCACGGTTCATCAATACATCTTTAATATACCTAAAAAAAATCAGAGATAAATCATTTTTGCTTCTTCCATCTCTGTTAAAAACCCTAGCCGCCTCACCCTTCCCCTAACCCCGCCGGAACCCTATCGGCGGGAAACGCCATCTCTTCCGTTTAACCTCCAAAATACACCCCTGAACCGCCATGAGTCCCTTGTTACACCCCTCCACCCCGTTTCCCTCAAAACACCCTAGAACTCTTCGAATATTCGATTTAGTGTCGCCGGAACCCTACTCCGGCGAACACAACTTTGGCCAAACCGTTCAAAAATCATACCAGACATTCCCTTAGCCATCCTCTACCCATTTTTGACAATCTTGACCCTCAAAGGTCGCTGGAAATGCTCAAGTAAGGACTGAAGTCTCTCCGATGACCCCGAAAAATCAAGAAAACCAGTATTAAAATATCCTAGGCTTCGTGTGGAATTTGAGGAGTACAAATCGACCAAGAAAGCCCGTAAAAGCTAAGTTTGTATTTTTCTTCGATTTTGTTTCGATTCTTCTTTTATTTTTTGTGCCTGAGTGTTCCTCTGTCCATGACTTTTGATAAGGTGATATAATATATCTACATTTTTTATTAAAACTTCTTTGTTCGGTAAATTTGCTACTATTCTGAAACTAAAAAAGAGAATAATAATAAAATAAAATCATAATAAATTATAATATTAGTCTTAGGAATTAAACAATTTGTTTTTAATAGTCTTTGATAAATTTCTGTTAATAAGAATTAAATACTTGTTTGATTAGCTTTTAGGAGTTTTAGATTCTGGTTATCATTTCGTTGTCTGTTTTGTATTGCTAATTTGAGATTGATAATTAGGAGTTTCAATTTTCAGTAAATTTGTTTGTGATTAGTTTAGTTTCTGAAATAAATGAGTGTTAATGGATAAATAGTTAGGGTATTGGTTATAGCTGAGTTTGGATTCTGAAATGGAGCAATAGGATAATTTCGTAATATTGTTTAAACTTAAAGGATAAAGGGGTAAAAAAAACAAGGTTAATTGGTAAAAAGAGTGGGGTTCAGGGGTGTTTTAGGAATAGAAAAAGGGATAGTGGTAATAAGATTAAGGAAGTAGGGGTATTTCAGGCATAACAAAAGGGCAGTTCAGTAAAAATTAATTAGAGGTGGGGGCAAAAGGGGAATTACACTAGATTTAGAAGGTTCTAGATGGGTATTTGGTACAATTTCTGACAAATAAAGGGCAGAAGTAGGATAATTGATAAAGAATAAGGGTACAAATGCAATAATGGGAGGGACTAATGGGTAAAATGCTGAAATTCAAATTTTCCTCCCCTTACACTCTATAAATAGGCCTCATGTGGCCTCTCTTAATAAGTTTTGAAGTTTTGGCATCTGAAATTACACCTTAGATATTCATTCTCTTCAGTTGATTGATTCACATTTCTTTTCTAATAAAAAAAAACTAAAAATACCAAAAAATCACGAATTACTATTGTTTCATCGACTGAGTTCAATTTCCACGTTATACTTCTCTTTTCCTTGGTTTTGGCGATAGAATACTGTTGAATTAGGAATGGTTTGAGTTCACATGTGCTTCCACTGTTCGATCTAGTAGTTGCTGTGATAAATCTGGTTGCTGGTTTTCTGTGGATTCATTACTCATATTGGTTTAAATCTGGTGTGCTGAAGCTATTTTGTGATCGATTTGCTGTTGAACTCTCATTGCTGATCCTATTTCTGTTGATTTCGTATAAATTCTCATTGATTTTCATCCTATTTCCAGGTACATTTCTACTATTTGAAGCTGTAATTACAGGTTGAAGAAATGAAGTTGCTCAATAAATTTCTAGCTTACTGTTATTTTTTTTTACAATTAAATTTGATCAATATAGAATTAGCTAAGGATACTTGTATTCATTAGGAATAATTTGAATGTGTAACTAAACTATATGGACTCAGATTACAGTAGAAATAGTCACATTTGAAATATGTTAACAATAGGACAGCATATACCTCTATATTAGATTAGAGAGAATAGTTAATTGGTAATAATGTCAGAATTCGATCTAGTTAAAATTTCTGGATCTTAAATAATTACGAACCATTCGTTTGTAAGGAAATTTGAAAGTCATTTGCCAGCTTTAATTTGTGTTAGCCAGTTTTAATTTTACAATCATGCTCTTGTTAGATTCAAATTCTGTTAATAGCCATGACATGCTTAGATTATTTCAATTGTAAAATCATGTTGAGTTCTAGTAATGGATATAAAAATAGGTGCATAAAGATGAGTAAAGTTTGCAATTCAATCTGAGTATGGTTCATGTAGTTTAGCCTTCATGCTTTCATTTTGAATTAAAATAGCAATTTAATACGAATCATTCAATTATCTACTTTCTCGAATATTTGTCGGATCTTGTTAAGGTAACAAAACAGTTGTGCTGGTAGCTATTGGGCCTGGTCCATTTGGTCTTGAAATTTGATTGACCTAGGCCATTGGGCCTGGATATCTTAACGCGCAGCCCAGGACTTGGGCCCAAGCTGGATTTAACTAATCCTGCTATATTGGGCCAGGGTATCGCCATATGGGCTGTAATCAAGCCCCAAAATAATTGAAGGCTTAGGCTCATACGGGTCCATGGCCCAAATGTAATAATTCTTAAGTAATATTAAATAATCAGGACTTTTCCTTTATTATTAGAGACAAAAACCAATAGAAAATATAGTGTGCTTTAGGATTGACCTTGAATAAGATGGAGATGAGCCTCGACCAATGAATCAATTCACAATCGCGGGGTCCTCAATAATTGCTTGTAAAAATTTTAGACTAGGAAGGACTGTTTAGTGAATTTCACGGTCTTTCCCAAAGTTAACATAGACGTAGATGCTTTAGGCGCGATTTATAATAATATACTTTCTTAAGTACGGGGGTACATTTATGTGACCCAAATCTAAATCTCAACGAAGTCGAAATTTGTTAAAGGCCGCAGGCGTACTGGTACGGTGTGGTCCGGAATACATTTTCACGATGTTGCAATCCTTGTAAAATTCAATAATAAAGCGGAATATTAATAAATGCACATAAAAATGAAATATATATAGAAATCAGATAAAAACAAATACAACAGTTGAGCGACCGTGCTAGAACCACGGAATTCGGGAGTGCCTAACACCTTCTCCCGGATTAACAGAATTCCTTATCCGGATTTCTGGTTCGCGGACAGTTAACAGAGTCATATTTCCTCGGTACGCGATTCAACCGGTGACTTGGGACACCATTAATCTCCCAAGTGGCGACTCTAAATCTATATAAATAAATCCCTTTCTGACTGTCCTTTAAGTGAAAAAACTCCTTCCTCTATTATATCCCTTCCCGGGGTGTAGTAAGCCGGTAAAAAGGAGGTGTGACAGTGTGCAGCTGTTGTGATTAGAAGTTATCACTGCGAGTATTTGAGTTATGTGGTATATCATGTGATTACATCTGAGATTGCAAGTATGGATTTTTACAGCTTGTTCGGGCTTATTCTGAATATAGATGTGAGATTCTGATCTTGTGAATGATTTCGGAAGTGGAAATGTGGTTCTAAGGCTTATGGGCTAGGTTGGATTGTGAAATTTCAGTTACATTGTGTTATCGGACCTATATGAGATAGGGTGACGTAGGATCACCCTGGGTATATGCATGGTAAGGTTATTCAACAATTGGTTGGCTTTTGGAACAACTCTGGGTACGTTCGAGGATGAACGTATGTTTAAGTGGGGGAGGATGTAACGACCCGACCGGTCGTTTTGAGCTTTTGCACCTGGCTCTTTAGTTCTTGGACATGACTAACCCCGTGTGATGTATTATGACTTATGTAAGTCGTCGGTTTTGGTTTTCAGGATAATCAGAATAAATTTGGAAGAACAATTCTCAGTTTGAAGCTTAAAATTTGAAAGGTTGAGCAAGTTTTGACTTGTTAGTATATGATCTCAGATTGGAATTTTTATGATTTGGTTAGCTACGTTAGGTGATTTGTACTTAGGAACATGATCGGAATGTGTTTTGGAGGTACGAAGTAGATTTAGGCTTGAATTAGCGAAATTGAAATTTTGGCGATTTCTGGTTGATAGGTGAGATTTTAATATAGGCGTTGGAATGGAATTCCGTAAGTTGGATTAGGTCCATTATGTTATTTGTGACGTGTGTGCAAAACTTTAGGTCATTCGGATGAGGTTTGATAGTCTTTTTGATAGAAAATGGAATTTGGAAGTTTTTGGAGTTCTTAGGCTTGAATCCGATGTGAATTTGGTGATTTGATGTTGTTTTGAGCATTTCGAAGGTTGGAACAAGTTTGAATAATTTTATAGGATATGTTGGCATGGTTGATTGAGGTCCCGAGGGCCTCGGGTGAGTTTCGAGTGTGTTTTGGGTCATTTTGGGCTACTTTGGATGCTGATTTTCTAATATCTAGTGTTGTTCTTCGCATTCCCATGTAGCCTCTGGCGTTCGCGAAGAAGAATTTGGCCTCTGGAAGTTTGTTCTTCGCGTTCGCGAAGAGACTCTCGCGTTCGCAAAGAAGGAATTCTCGGTTGCACAGGTCTGACTTCGGAGGATCATATCTCACAATCTATAAAGAATTTGGAGATGATCTAAAAATATAAGTTGTAGTCCTTTGTGTCTAGTTTTCAGAAATATAAATTAATTGAAATTGCTATTTTTGTACAAAAATTTATGGTAGTAACACTACAGGCTGTCCAGGGAGAGTTTGGAAATCTCCGCTGCACAGGGCTGATTTTGTAAGCTTATTTCTCGCAATATTTAATGACTCAGGAAACGAGCAGCCTATTAAATTAGAGCCCTTGGTGTCTAGTTTTTATAACTTCAAACCATTTGTCATTTGAATTTGTGTGCAAACAGTTATGACAATTATACTAAAAGCTGTGTGGAATGAGTTTGGAAATCGCTGATGAGGAATTTGATCATCGCGAACGCGAGGGAAGGGTCGCGAACGTGAGGGAAGGGTCGCGAACGCGAAGAACAAATCCCTGGGCAGCAGAATAAAGTCCAAATATGTTCTATTATTCCATTTTGGACCAAGCAAGCTCGGGTGGGGCGATTTTTTGAGGGATTTACAGAGAAAACAAACAGGGTAAGTGTTCTTAACACAATTTTTGATAGATTACTCGAATCCATCGTTGCTTTTTAACATTTAATTGGTGATTTCGAGTTGGAAAAAGTTTGAAAATCCTCTTGGATAGATTTGAAGATTTGAGGATTGAAATGTTATCGGAATTTAGTAATTTTGGTATGGTAAGACTCGTGATTGAATGGGTTGTCGGATTTTGTGAGTTTCGTCGGATTTCGAGACGTGAGCCCCACGGGTGATTTTGAGTTAAATTTCGGATTTTGTTGGAAAATTTGTATTTTTATATGGAATTAATTTCTATAATTATTATTGACTGCATTGAATTAACTGTGGTTAGACTGGGGTCGATTGGACACCGATTCAACGGGCAATGACATTTCGGAGTAGGATTTTGCTCAGATTGAGGTGGTTAATGATCGTAAATGATGTTCTGAGGGTATAAAACCCCAGATTGCACATCATAATGCTATGTTGAGGTGACTTGCACGCTAGATGGCGAGCGTGGGGTAGAGCACCGTTGGGGATTGTGAATTAGTCCATCCCGAATGATTAGTTTATTGCATATTTGATAGCTAATTATTTAATATTGTTATATTTTGGAGCTGAATGTCATATTTGGGCCTCGTGCCAACTATGTGAACCCTTCGAGGATTTTAATGATATTTCCTCACTATTTTGACTTTAAACTTGTACTCAATCTTGCTATATTCTACTATTTTCAAAGCTCAGCCATGTTTACTCTGCTTTAACACTTGAAATGATATTCTAAATGATATTTTGGGCTGAGCATCATGTTTTTAATGTTGCCCGAGTGGCTTATGTGATTTTTGATTGAGTAAGGCCAATAGGTCAGGCTACACGCCGTAGTAGTGATATACCGATTATGATAATAGGCCGAGGGCCTAACATTGTACGCCACGAGGTGGCTTGATGTTGATATGAGCCCAAGAGCCTGTTTATGATTCCACGTGATGGCTTGATATAGCGCTTGGGCCATAAGGGGCTCCTCCAGGAGTCTGCACACTCCCAGTGAGCGCGGGTACCTATTGTGATCTGAGATATTGCCCGAGGCGTGGATTTGTTGACATTGTGCCCGAGGGGCGAACCTTATGTGTTTATCTTTCTTACTTGCCCGTCATTTACCTATTTAATTGTGTATTTGTGCTACAATATGTTGATGCACTTTTCGTGATTTCTTATCGCTCAGTCTTTATTTATGATTATTACTCACTGAGTTGGAGTACTCACTTTACTCCCTGTGCCCCTATGTGCATATTCGAGCGCTACATGCCCTGCTACTGAGGGTTGATAGTCCCAGCAGGTCTTCGGAGATTTACTAGGTAGCTGCTTGGCGATTCGCAGCCCAGTGCATCCTCCTTCTGTTTTATTTCCTTCTGATTCCGTTATGTAGTAGTGGAGTAGACTCTCAGACTTGTAGTATTGTTCTAGATACTCATGACTGGTGACACCCCGATATCGGGCTGTATTAGTTTTTATTCCGTAACTTATACTGTATTTCTTGAATTTATTGCTGTTTAAGACTTAGTAATTACTATTTTAACTGTTTAAAGAAAATTCGAAGTGATGTCGGCTGACCTTGTCTTCACGAGAGGCGACATCACGATCGGGTTTGAGTTTTAGGTCGTGACAATACTTTTCTCCATCAAATGAGTAGAAAATCACAAAGACTTTATTCTCAATGAACGAGTAGAAAATCATGCAAATTTTAATCTCGAAACAAGAGTTGAAAATCACAAAAATTTTAGTCTGTTTGGATTCAAAACGTACTATAGGATGAAAACAAGTTCACCAAATAATATATGTCAGGATAAACCATGACGCCATTTGTTAACATCCACAACGGTTGATCATATCCCTTGGCTCATTCTCTGTTTTGTTGATTCCAATCTCCATACGTAAATATGATCAATAATTCCAATCATTTTAACACAAGGCTGCTATCATCATCATTACACTTATTGAGATGGAAATTATGCCTTATACTGTAAACATATGATAAAAGGGCATAATTCATTTTGCCTTAGCATATTCATGGAACACAGTGCCTCTCTTAATATTCACTTTCAATTATCGCTGCAACTCCGCCTCATATTGGATTCAAACTTAACTACCCTTATTTCGTACTCTACAGTGCAACGAATTGACCACAATAATCAATAGTCACACCGTTTTATACTTAGTAGAACAATATACTGCTTCAAATATTGCTCGTTCCTCTATTAACAATCATACAATCATGTTTGTTCCAACAAAAAGATTGTCATGATACGGATGAAGCTAGCGAAACAGGCCACCATGAACTCATCTACATTTCTTAATAACGGTTCCGCCGAAATATTATGAATCTTGCCAAGTTTTCCAAAAATCAGTAAGTGTAAATTAATTTGGAAACAAATGATAAACGATCAAATAAAAAAATAATGAAATAGATTTTCCTTCCCAGACATGGCCACCGTTTCTGATGCACAAAAAATAAAATCTCATTACCATCTTTTCCACCGAACTAATGGTCAGAGACTCTGGCTCTTGAAATAGATTGTAGCGTGTATTTTCTTTCTCATTACTTGGCAAAATAATGTTGATCAATTTTTGTTTTCTTTTCAGGAACTCCAATAAGTTTCCAACAATTAACACACAGATTATAAAATTCAACCTGCACCAGATAACCCATATAGAAGAATTGACAAAAAGAGAACAGGAAGCAGAAAAGAATTAACTTCCTCACTCCTCATTTGCATAGTAGCCAGTCTCTAAGCACTTTTCCTTTCCCCTTTTATCAGCCGTCTCAACACAAAAGAGATGAACAGAAAAAAATAAACTTTAAATTCTTTAAGATTGTTGGTATTACTGTGTTAAAAATCAGAGAAGCAGTGAAACACTAGTTTAATAAGCAAAACAGAAAAAATAATTCGGAGCCCACAAGTTGCTTGTGTGTCCTTAAGGAATTTAATCCCCTCACTGTTGCCTAAGATTTTGGATTAATTCCTCTCAGTGAGAAATTTTCAGATGTTTTCATGTCTTAAAATGAGGCCAAGCCTCTAAATTTATAAACAAAGGAAGGGTGAGATGGAGAGGTGTAATCCAAATGCCTATTCCATTTCTCATTCACACGCTTTAAAGAATAACGCAATAAATTCAACAATAATGTTGGCCTTGCCTGACTGATAAATATTTACTGGCAAATCTAATAGCCTCATTGGCCAAACTTCTAAAATCAGCTTATTTTGATAAGTGATTTTCTCAAAAGTGTACCAAAATAATATTTTTGATGAGAAACAATTTATGTTTGCCCACTTAATTTGAAAAGTATGTTGAATAACAATTAGTGTTTGATCAAGCTTTTAAAAAGAACTATTAAATGTATTTTTGAAGAGAAATTATTTTTTTTCTCAAATACTGCTTCTGCTTCTCCTCAAAAGCACTTTTTTCCTTCAAAAATATGGTAAAACACCTTTTTTTTTAAAAAAAATAAAAAAAAAACTTTTGAAAACAACAAAAAATCAACTTTGCCTAAAAAAAAGCTTGGCCAAACAGGCTATAAGTCTAAGTCCTCACAGTCACTAAGTTATGTAGATATTAATGTATATAATACTCCCTCCGTTTCAGAAAGATGGTTTTAATTTGATTTGGCAAAAACTTTAATAAGAAAATAGTAAGACTTTTGTGCTGTACAATCTTAAAAAGCCATATCATTTTCGTGGTTGTAAATTTTTGAAACTTGTGGTCTGAAACCTATCATATCACTTATGTGGTTATAAATGTTTCTTATTAAGAAAATATTGAAAGGTGTAAAACATTTTTTGAACATACTAATAAAAAAATGTGTCAATCGTTTTTAAATATAAGGAGTAATTTTGTATCTATGGCAATCACAGTTTTAGTTTTCACAATATTAGAAATTGGTTGTATTAATCTAAAATATTTTATACACTTATTTATTAGGAGATTGGAGAAGTAATTTAATTTTTATGTATTGGGATCAAATATTAAGTTGTGAAAGGAAATTTTGTTACTATATGAGATATGGTACTATTAATTGGCTAATGGTTAACTTTTGAACCATGCTTATATAATTAACTTTGGCTAATTATTAAATAAGGATTAAGCCAAGTCCATTCTTTGCTGCTATATTTAGTAACCTAGGAATTAAAAGAAAAAAAAAGAAACATAAGGCGTAATAAAAAAAAAAAGAAGAAAATATTTAGGACCATTAACGGCGGCGAGCAAAGTCATTACTGTGTGAGCTTTTCATAGGTAATTTTTGAAATTTGTCCAACATTTTATTGTACTTAAAAAAATATTATAAACAATAGGTTCTTGTTAAAAAAAGGGGATGTGTAGTGATGGCTCAATTATGTGCCATGTGTAGTGATGGCTCAATTATGTGCCATGTGATGGCTCAATTATGTGCCTTGATATTTGTAAAAATCAGCTAATGATATGGTAATGATTAAAAAGTAAAGATAATAATAAAATATTAGGTTAAAAGCTATTGCTATGTAGAGTTACTTGGTAAAAATTTCTTTATTATTGTTTATAAGATGTAATGATTGCCAATTATTCGCAACTATGGTGGTGGTAATAATGATTTATGTTTTGAGGACTTTAGAATGCATAAAAATCCATGTTGTTTCTACTGTTGTTGGTTTTAAATTTGGATATTGTAACGACCTGATCGGCCTTTTTGAGCTTTTGCACTTCGCTCACCAGTTTTCGGGCACGACTAACCTTGTATTATGCATTGTGACTTATTTAAATCGTCGGTTTTGGTTTTCAGGTTAATCGAAATAAATATGGAAGGATGATTCTCAGTTGGAAGCTTTAAATTTGAAAGGTTTGATTCATTCTTGACTTTTTAGTATTTGATCTCGGATTTAGATTTTTATGATTTGGTTAGCTCCGTTAGGTGATATGGGGCTTAGGAGCGTGATCGGAATGTAATTTAGAGGTCCGTAGTAGATTTAGACTTGAATTGGCGAAATTGGATTTGTGAGGTTCTCCTGTTGATAGGTGAGATTTTGATATAAGGGTCGGAATGGGATTTCGGGAGTTGCAATAGTTCCGTTGTGTCATTGGGGATGTGTGTGCAAAATTTCAAGTCATTCGGACGTGGTTTGGTTAGGTTTTTAATCAAAAGCGTAATTTATAAGATTTTAGAATTTTTAGGCTTGATTCAGACGCAAATTTGGTATTTTGATATTGTTTTGAGTGTTCCGAAGGTTGGAACAAGTTTGGATGGTGTTATGGAATATGTTGGCATATTTGGTTGAGGTCCCCGAGGGCCTCGGGTGAGTTTCGGGTGGTCAATCGGGCCATTTCATGTTTTGAAAAGTGGCAGAAAACTGCTGAAGGGTTGTAGGAAAATCGACCTTCGCGTTCGCGAGTAGGTCCTCGTGTTCACGAAAGGTTAGCTGGTGAGGCTGAGGATTTAGCCTTCGCATTTGAGAGGAAGGCTCCGCGTTCGCGAAGTGCTGGAGTCTTGTGCATCTCGTTCGCGAGGTTCATGCCGCGTTCACATAGAAGTAAGGTGAGCAGCTGGCTCCAGGGTGGTTGTTCGAGACATGGGCTCGGGGGCCAGGTTTGAGCAATTTCGGGATTTTAGATGTAAATTGGATACTTTCGGGTGGGCTTTGTTTCTTAGCATATTTTAATGGTTATGTACTGATTGTGGCTAGATTTGAAGCATCCGGAGGTCGATTCATGAGGGCAAAGGCATCGCGGGCTAGAGTTTGGACCGGATTGAGGTGAGTAATGATTGTAAATATTATCCTGAGAGTATGAAACCCCGGAATGCACATCGTTACGCTATATTAAGGTGACGCACACGCTAGATCACGAGCGTGGGGTCGTTCACTATTAGGGATTGTTAATTAGTCCATCCCGAATGACTATTTTATCGCATATTTGACTGAAAGTTGTTTACTATCATCATGTTTTGGGTTGAATGCCTTATTTAGGCCTTGTGCCAACTATTTGAACCCTTAGGGGACTTTTTCTGATATTTTCTCACTGTTTTGATTTTATACTTGAACTCAGTCATGCTATATTCTACTATTTTTATAACTCAGTCATGTTTACTCTGTTTTAACACATTAAATGATATTTTGGGTTGAGCATCATGTTTTACTATTGCCCGAGTGGCTTATGAGATTCTGATTGAGTAAGGTCGAGGGCCTATGTTGTGAGGATACTTTTGGGTCGGGCTGCACGCCGCAGCAGTAATACACTAATTATGATTATGAGGCCGAGGGCCTTAGATTTGTACGCCACGAGGTGGCTTGTTGATATAAGGCCGAGAGCCTAGTGGTGATACTACGAGATGGCTTGATATTGAGCTTGGTCCAGAAGGGCCCCTGCAGGAGTCTGTACACCCCCAGTGAGCGCGGGTACCCATTGTGCTGTGGATATAGCTTGAGGGACTGGTGATGTTCCATGTTGTTGCCCGAGGGGCTATTTCTCTGATATTTATGCCCGAGGAGAAGATTTTCTGTGCTTATCTATTCTAGTTGCTTTTCATTTACTTGTTTAACTGTGAAAAGATATTTTAAAGAAGTTTAAACTGAGCTAAGATGTTTTAAGAGATTTCACAGCTTCATTGCTATCTTACTGGTTTTATACTGCTTCTATATAGCATATTGATGTACATTTACGTGATTTCTTATCACTCAGTCTTCATTTATTGTTAATAATCACTGAGTTGGAGTGCTCACTTTAGTCCCTGCACCTTGTGTGCAGATTCAAGTATTTCTGAACACGATAGCGGGTATTGGTTGCTCAGAGGCAGAGTCATCGGAGTTTAGCAAGGTAGCTGCCCGACGTTCGCATCACTGCTTTTCTCCCTCTTGATATCATTAGACTGTATTTATTATATTTTCAGAAGTTATATTGTATTTAGACCTTAGTGGATGCTCGTGACTTGTGTCACCCCGAAGTCAGGCTATATTTATTCCCGAACTTGTTCTATTTCACTAAATTTATACTTGTTGGGGATTTATTCTAATAAATTAATTAAATTGACTTATTAAGTGTTAAAAATGAATTTGGGAACTGTGTCGGCTGGCCTTGTCTTTACGAGAGGCACCATCACGACCGGGTCCGATTTGGGGTCGTGACAAGATGGTATCAGAGCCTAGGTTACATAGTTCTCATGAGTCATGAGCAGGTTTAGTAGAGTCTCACGGATCAGTATGGAGACGTCTGTACTTATCCTCGGGAGGCTCCTGAATCTTTCGTAAGAAACTTCACATTCTTTAATTCTTATTATGCGTCCTTGATTCAACTTGAAATGTAACTCTATGAATTCCTTCCATGCGTTTGTATACGCGCATGAGCGCTCAGTATCGGATGTGCATTGATGGCTTGTGATTCCCCGATCAAGGGGCGAGATGTGATCTCAACGTGTTGATGTTGGGCCAGTCTGGAAGACTTGAGGCTAGATTTTTGCCTATAGCTTGATCCTTGAGTTGTTGATTGCGTGATCGCGTGTTTCTGGATCTATATGTTTTATTGTGTCCCTATTAAGGGAAGTAATGACTGTATAGCTACGTGATAAGGGTGATGTGATTGCGAGATGTGTTCAGATGAATCGAATGAGTCGAGAAGGGTCTGTTGGAGGATAAAAGAACTATTAGGTGCTTGATTTCCATCTTAATTTGAGGTATAGCCCCGAGTTATGGGTGTGTGAATAACCTTCTCATGTTTTCTAGTTGGGAGTGAAGGAAATTTCATGTTGCGGTATGAGTTCAGACTCGGGAAGATTAAGTGACTACGTAATGTTAGTTTGAGGCGAAGCAGGTGGGTTATCCCCTGCGGAGTGTTCTGAAGTTGTGTGATCCTTATGTTGTATGTAGAAGATCTCCTTACAAGTGAAATATATGTGTTACAATTTAAATTTGGGTTGCTTATGAGAGTGGGTTTAACTATTACGAGGGTGAATGCAAGGTTCGTAGAAGATTTAAAGTACTAGATGGTCTGTGTTTCATGAGCTGATGAAGGATTGAGTTCAATCTCACTATGGTATTATGGTAGTAATAGATACGTGTTATGAGTTATTATGTGTGTATTGATCAATGGCTTCGAACCATGTGGGGGAGTCTGCAATTGATTAGTTGATTGCACGGTTATGTGCTATGTTGGTTGCAGTTTGAGGCGTGCTGGTGAATCAGTTATGGCTTACGGAGATTGAGACCAAGGATGGCTCGAGTAAAGGAAATTCCAATAAAGGTTATGTCATGCTTCCTAGGTGTATGAGAAGCACGGAACGTCTTGAGTGGTCATTGGTAAATGATGTGCGGTGCGTAGAACAAGAAATTGCTTAGTTGCATTAAGGTGGGGTTACATTTTGCGGTGTTAGAGTGCTAATGAGGTACAGGTTGTTCAGTTAATTTGATTAGTTTAATTGCAGTTTAAGTAGAGTGGATGACTCTCGATAATGGTCCTAGTGGGTTCAAGATTTTACATGTAATAATTGGAGATTTTCAAGTTGTACAATTGGCTAGAAACTGAGGTTTGCATTGGAGGGTGTCAAGACTGGTGTCATTTCTATATTAATTATGGGATTATATATATATAAGTATTAGAAAAGTAATGGTTCTGGATTCGCAGGAAGCCTCTTCGGGGTAGGTAATTTGAACGTGGAGCTTTTGGGAATATTTTAGAGAGTATTCAGCGGCTTATGAGCTTTAAATGGGATGGTTTTATGCTTGGGTCTCGTGTGGTGAGTTTGGGTTGAGGATTGGTGGTGTTATAGCAAGAAGGAGTATCAAGTTGAAGGTAAATCAGAAGGGAACTCGGATAGATGGGATAGCTTGGTAGTAGGCCGGATCGGCATGGTAAAGATATGATTAGTTCTTTGGATGCTTCTGAGGTAATGAGTTCATACAAGTGTTTCATGGCAATGTTCTTGGGTTTTAGTGGCCTGCGTAGCTTGGTCGAGTTAGAAGGATTCAGTCCTGACGGGTTAGTTTTGTGCAAATAGGATTCAAAGAGTTCTTGATGGTTTCTACCATGGTTAGAGATGCATATTTTCTACGAGCATGAGGAGAATGTGAGGTATAGTGATTTTCTTCTAGAGGGGATCTATGGAAAGTTATTGGTTAAGCTGAGACATAGTTGCTTGTGGCTCGGAAGGGATATGTAGTTCTCATGCTTACCATAGGATGGTATGGTATATGCGGTATGTTGTGGAGGATTGAGATTTGCGTGTGTACGGTTACGATTCAGTTCTGAAAGAAAGGTCATAAAATTCTTAGGCAGCACAGGCAGTTTAAGATGATTTGAGGGAATGGTATTACTAATTTGTGCAGCTTGATGAGGGCATACGTTCTAGAAAGGGTCAATGTGATTGAGTTAATAATACATCATTGGTATCGTGGCTCTCTCTTGTTGGATCAACTGCTGACATTCGAGTTGCTTGGTGGCACATAAGAATTTTTAGAGTACCTCTCATGAAATGATTGGGTATTAGAGGTGTGTTGTGAATTCGGACGGCAGAATTGGGATCAGTTATGGTGATTCTCATGCTGTATGGCTTTGGAGACCTGGATTTGTCATAAACAAGTTATGTTGTGGTTGCAGGTCGCGTGTATTGGTATTGTGTAATGACTATCGGGGTTTGGAGACTCGAGTAGATATTTTATTGCTTGGTATGTTAGATTTTGATGTAATATTGGGTATAGACTGGTTGCCTACGTGTTGTGCTATTCTTGACTATTGCGCTAAGGTGGCGATGTTGGCTATGTGGGGAATGCCACAGATTGAGTAGCGAGGTTCGATAGATTATGTTTCTAGTAGGGACGTGTCATTTTCTTTGGAGACCCAGCGAATGGCTGGGAAGGGTTGTCTTTCCTATTTGGCTTTCGTGATGGATGTCAGCGCAGAGACTCCTACTTTTGATCCAGTTCAAGTGATGAGGACTTTTCCGGATATGTTTCCTGTTGTCGGGCATGTGACACTGGACAAGGTTGTTGATTTGGTGCTGGGCATCGAATCGTATGGCACCGGCGGAGTGAGAGGAGTTGAAGGAGCAACTTCAGGAACTTCTTGATAAGGGGTTCATTGGTAGACCTATATGGATGTGTTCTGCATCGAGATGGCTTTGTTGACTTCAAGTTGCTATTGGCAAGGGATGTGTCGATTCGGTTGTTATTTAGCTATTAGTGTTCTGAGGTGATCTATGAGTTGCTTTTCTGTGTCGTAAGGCGTTATGATTTGTTGGTTATAGGCACAGATAGTGCGATTCTATTGGGGTTTCATAGTGGAAGTCGAGTAGGAAGAGTATTTAGGTATTGCTAGGTAAATGGCGTATCGGTTATGTTCCCTTTTGGGTGGTATGGTGTTATGTTATTTTCTCCACCGTGGTTACGAAGATTTGCTTTTGTTCTAGACATCAAGTTGAGTGTGGTTGTCCATTTTTTGAGCATAGCGACTTGAGGTGTTTCATGTGGACCAGTGTTTGGATAGGGTCGCACCTTACAGCAAAGTTATGTGGAAGTATGACCCTTCAGGGTAGACTCGTGTGTTCTGTTTCAACGATGTGTGACAGGTTCTTAACATTGTGTTGTGGTGGCACTGGTAAGCTTGTGGTACAACTCTTTCATTGAGTCATTTTTCATGATTTGAGTACATTCATGTTGTTTATTGGAGCACGGATTGCACGAGATGTGGCTATAGACTGTATTGATGTTTCATGCCACCAGAGTAGTCGTGTTGGAATTAGATGAGATTTTTGGGATCTATAATGTATACAAACATATTTGATTTCAGCATGTTAGAAGGATAATATCGAGGTTCGGCTCAGAAATTTGCTATGGTCTTTGCCAAAGGAGAAGTGGCTTCATGAATGGTTGATCTGAGAAATGGTTATGGCTTACTGTGTGTTTCATTTATCATTGGCAGTATATGAAAGTGTTGGAATGAGACTTTAGTTGATAAGAGGTTTTCTATCGGTATTTGTTTGTTGTGTGCAGATGTTGTGATTAGAAGTTATTGCTACAAGTGTTTGAGTTATGTGGTATATCATGTAATCGCACCTGAGGTTGCAGGTATGGGTTATTATAGCTGGCTCGGGCTTATTCAGAGTATAGATGTGAGATTCTGATCTTGTGGATGATTCCAAAAATGGGAATGTGGTTCTAAGGTTTGTGGGTTCAGTTACATCGTATTATCGGACTTATATGAGATAGGTTGATGTGGGATTACCCCTGGGTATGTTCATGGTAAGGTTATTCAGCGATTGGTTGACTTTTGGAACAACTCTGGACACGTTTGAGCACGAGCATATGTTAAAGTAAGGGAGGATGTAACGACCCGACCGGTCGTTTTGAGCTTTTTCGCTTCGCTCGCCAGTTCTTGGGCATGACTAGCCCCGTATTATGCATTGTGAATTATGTAAATTGTCGATTTTGGTTTTCAGGTTAATCAGAATAGATATGAAAGGATGATTCTCAGCTGGAAGCTTTAAAATTTAAAGGTTTGACTCAATCTTGACTTTTTAGTATTTGATCTCGAATTTGGATTTTTATGAGTTGGTTAGCTCCGTTAGGTGATACGGACTTAGGAGCGTGATCAAAATGTAACTTGGAGATCCGTAGTAGATTTAGGCTTAAATTGGCAAAATTGGATTTGTGGTGTTCTCCGGTTGATAGGTGAGATTTTGATATAGGGGTCGAAATGGAATTCCGAGAGTTCCAATAGTTCCGCTGTGTTATTTGGGATGTGTGTGCAAAATTTCAGGTCATTCGGACGTGGTTTGGTTGGATTTTTTTAACAAAAGTGTAATTTAGAAGATTTTGGAATTTTTAGGCCTGAATCCGATGCAAATTTGGTATTTTGATGTTGTTTTGAGTGTTCCGAAGGTTGAAACAAGTTTGAATGGTGTTATGGGATATGTTGGCATGTTTGGTTGAGGTCCGAGGGCCTCGGAAGAGTTTCAGGTGGTCAATCCGGACATTTCATGTTTTGCAAGTTGCACAAATCTACTGAAGGGTTGCAGGAAAATTGACCTTCGCGTTCGCAAGTAGGTCCTCGCGTTCGAGAAGGGTTAGCTGGTGAGGGTGAGGATTTAGCCTTCGCATTCGTGAGGAAGGCTCCGTGTTAAATAAGGCTTGGAGTCTTGTGCATCGCGTTCGCGAGGTTCATGCCGCATTCGCATAGAAGTAAGGTGAGCAGCTGGGTCGAGGGTCTTTGTTCTTCGCGTTCGCGGATGTAGTGTTGCATTTGCAGTGAGTTAGAAAGTTAAGCTTTCGCGTTCGCATAGTGATAGTCGCGATCGCGATGAAGGAAGAATTGGTTAGCTTGAGTTTGTGCTTCGCAAACGTGAGGCTTTGACCGCGTTCGCGAATATGGCTTTTGATGTCTGGGCAGAATGTTTAAATAGCCATTGTCCGCGATTTTGGGGCTAACTTTCATCATTTTAGGCGATTTTGGAGATTTTTGAGAGGATTTGAAGAGGGATTCTAGAGATAACACCCATAGGTAAGATTTTTGAAATCAATACTCGACTCTTATGTGATTTCTACCTAATAAATCATGAAATTTAAGCCTAGTATTGAAGAACTAGGGCTTGTAATTGGAGATCTAGGATTTGGCATTTGAGGGGTCATTTGTGGTTGGAATTTAGTACTTTTGATATGTATGAACTCGTGGGGAGATAAGGAATCTATTGATGTAAATTTTATCAAAATCCGAGACGTGGGCCCGGGAGCCAGGTTTGAGCAATTTCACGATTTTAATGTAAATCAGATATTTTTGAGTGGGATTTGTTCCCTTAGAATATTTTAATGGTTATGTAATGGTTGTGGCTAGATTTGGAGCATTCGGAGGTCGATTCATGAGGGCAAAGGCATTGCGGGCTAGAGTTTGGACCAGATCAAGATAAGTAATGATTGTAAATGTTGTCTTGAAGGTATGAAACCCCGGATTGCACATCATTGTGCTATATTGAGGTGACGCACACGCTAGATGACGAGCGCGGGGTCATGCACTGTTGGGGATTGTGACTTAGTCCATCCTGAATGACTTATTTACCGCGTATTAGACTGAAAATGGTTTGCTATCATTATGTTCTGAGCTGAATACCATATTTGGGCCTCGTGCCATCTATTTGAACCCTTAGGGACTTTTCCCGATATTTCCTCATTGTTTTGATTTTATACTTGAACTTAGTCACGCTATATTCTACTATTTTCATAACCTAGCCATGTTTACTCTGTTTTAATACATTAAATGATATTTTGGGCTGATCATCATATTTTTCTATTGCCCGAGTGGCTTATGAGATTCTGACTAAGTAAGGCCGAGGGCTTGTGTTGTAAGGATACTTTTGGGTCAGGCTGCACGCCACAGCAGTGATACACTTATTATGATTATGAGGACGAGGGCCTGAGATTTGTATGCCACGAGGTGGTTTGTTGATATAAGGCTGAGATCCTAGTGATGATCCCATGAGATGGATTGATATTGCGCTTGGGCCACAAGGGGCCCCTCCAGGAGTTTGTACACCCCTAGCGCGCGCGGGTACCCATTGTGATGTAGATATAGCCCGAGGGGCTGGTGATGTTCCATGTTGTTGCCCGAGGGGCTGTTTCTATGGTATTTGTGCCTAAGGGGCAGATTTTCTGTGCTTATCTATTCTAGTTTCTTTTCATTTACTTGTTTAACAGTGAAAAGGTATTTTAAAGAAGTTTAAACTGAGCTAAGATGTTTTAAGAGATTTCACAGCATCATTGCTTTCTTACTAGTTTTATACTGCTTCTATATAGCATGTTGATGTACATTTACGTGATTTCGTATCACTTAGTATTCATTTATTGTTATTACTTAGTAAGTTGGAGTACTCACTTTAATCCCTGCACCTTGTGTGCAGATTCAGGTATTTCTGAACCTGGTAGCGGGTATTGGTTGCTCAGAGGCAGAGTCATCGGAGTTTAGCAATGTAGTTGCCCGACGTTCACAGCATTGATTTTCTCCCTCTTGATGTCATTAGACTGTATTTAGTACATTTTCAGAAGTTCCACTGTATTTAGACCTTAGTAGATGCTCGTGACTTGTGACACCCCGATGTCGGGCTGTATCTATTTTTGCCCTAGTTCTATTTCGCTAAATTTATACTTGTTGGGGATTTATTCTTATAAATGATTTAAATTGACTTATTAATTGTTAAAAATAAATTTGGGAATTGTATCGGCTGTCCTTGTCTTCACGAGAGGCGCCATCACGACCGTGTTCGATTTGGGGTCATGACAGATACTATGGATTATCCAATAAATTGTAATAATGAGATGATTGACAAGGATTAGAATAATGTGGTTGGGTGGATTAAGCAATTGAAGTACATTCGGCGAATTGATGATAAAATATAAAACTCGGAGGATTGGGTATTCTAAATTAGTGATGGATTTAGCCTAAATGAGACAATTAACATGAGATTGATATTATATAATTATAGATTGATTGGAGAAATTTGTACGAATTGCTCGAGGTGAAGCATTTGGTATTTCGATACGGGTACTGTGAGTAGTAATCTTATCACAATTTGTGTTTCCATAACTTACATGATTTACACATGATCTTTAATATGAATATGCTACCGATTATTTTGATTTGCATGTGAGACAAGTCTTTTACTCGATATGAATCCTATGAGTATATACGGATACAGAGATAAGTATAAATGAGAGTAGACTTTGAAGGATCATGTAGCTAACGGCGGGTTCGTTAGATCTGGTGCACCTTGTATTTACCGATTACATAGTACAATTATACCCATTGCTAGTGGGAAGGTAGAATTAGCATATCATTACCGATTTCCCTCAAGTAGGAACTACCGTTATATTTGACTTCTTGCAAAGAAGTCCATAGTTATACCGATTATATGATCCGTTCATTGAAACTTTCCAAATATGAATAGTATAATTACACAGTGGTTACCGAGCTTATTACTAAATTTTTAATTGTATCATACTACAAGAAAAACATGATGAGAATGGCATTTTTATGTTATTTTCTGTTTGAGATACTAGCATGTTTTTTGACTTGTCCCCAATAAAAATAGTTGTGATTAAGTGTTATTTCTCACTGAGCTAGCAACTCATTTCTCGCTATTTTTTTTACAGATACATCAGTTGACGCAGGTGAGTATTTCGTTAATTAAAGAGCACGTGATAGTTCTTGGTGAGCCTCACACTTGTTTGCGTGGGAGGAAATTTTATTAATTTTTATGATCTTTTCTTTGAACTCTTATAGTCGCTCCATAGTTATCCTTTTATTGTCTTGAGTATTTTTTTTTGTTATTATAGTCTTATGTTGAGTATCGTTCTTGATTATCAAAGTTGGAGACAAATTGGTATTTCTGGTTGTTATTGGGTTGATTAGTAATGGTGGAGACTTGTTTTGGTTAATTGATAAGTTGTCGATTGTTTGGTTTGATATTAGGATGGTTGGTTGTAGATCTTTGAGAGAGGGAAATTTTTGGGATAGTCCAAAAATAGGGGAAACTCTGTCCGATTTTTTGTAAAATACCGATGAGGATTACTTGGGGGAACTTTCTCCTAAGTGTCGGTCATGATCCTAAATTGGGTCGTGAAAAATTTGGTATCAGAGCTTAGGCTTTAAGTCCCGAGTCGTGGAGCAATGTTTAATAGAGTCTTGTTCATGAGGATGTAGGAGCCCATACTTATTATCTTGAGGTTGCTGAACATCTAGGAATGTTTTCCCTTCTTTCATTCTTTGATTTTGCATTGAGATAACTTGATATTGACTTTGGAATATTTATTTCGTACATGGCTAGGATATGCACACCCTCATCTGCTGGACATTGTGACGACCCGACCCGTCGTCTCATGAGTTACTGCTCCATTTTCCCCATTTTCTGCTTCTTTATGCTTCATTATCAGTGTCTTCTGTGATCGAGTTGGTTTGGATTTATTTTAGAAGGAAATGAGACACTTAGTCTCTTTAAGGAAGGCTTAGTTTGGAAAAGTCAATCGGATGTTGACTTATGTGTTAGAGGGCTCGGCTATGAATTTCGATGACTCGGTTAGCTTCGGGGGATGATTTTTGACTTAGGAGTGTGATCGGAAGTGATTTTGGAGGTTCAGTGTACAATTAGGATTGAATTGGCGAAGTTAGTATTTCGGCGATTTCCGATTGATAGGTGAGATTTTGATCCGAGGGTCAGAATAGGATTCCAAGAGTTGTTGTAGTTTTATTATGTGATTTGGGATGTGTGTGCAAAATTTCAGGTCATTCAGAGGTGGTTTAGTTGGGTTTTTGATCAAATGCATGTTTCGAAAGTTTTAGAAGAACTTAGGCTTGAATCCGATGAAATTTGATGGTTTTGGTGTTGTTTGAGGTGTTTTGATGTTTGGAACAAGTCTGAATGAGGTTTTAGGAGGTGTTGGTGCTTTTGGTTGATGTCCCAGGGGCCTCGGGGTGATTTCGGATGGCTAACAGGAAGAATTTGGACTTGTGTCATTGCAGAAAAATATGTTGTTGCTGTTATTTCTGCACATGCGAAAAGGGGACCGCATGTGCGGTCTCGTAGGTGCGAAGCGGAGGCCGCAGGTGTGAGATTGGTCGGGGGCAGCTATTTCTGCAGAAGCGGACGAGGAGCCGCATCTGCGAAGCCGCAGATGCGGGTTAGGGGAGTAAAGCTAGAACCGCATATGCGGATAGGGAGCTGCACCTGCAGAGCCGCAGATGCATCTACTGGACCACAGATGCAGAAAGGCGGATTTAATGAAGTTCCGCAGATGCAGAGTATAGACAGCAGAAGCGGATTTTGGACCGCAGATGCGATTTTGTCTGGGCAGAAGGTATTTAAATTCTTCTTCGCATATTTTGAAGGGTTTATCATTTCTAACTTCAGACTTGGAGAATAGTGGGCGATTTTGAAGACGAATTTCTAGCAGCTTCTATAAGGTATGGATTTTTGGACCCAAAACATGATTCTATGGTGATATTTCATGGATTAGGACTGAAAAATTAAGAAATTAATGGACAAAAATGGTGGTTTAGGGTGTGAACTTATGAGAGCAAAAATTAGGGATTTGAAGGGTCAATTGAACTCCGATTCTTGTGTTTTTGATATGTATAAACTCGGGGGGAGATAAGGAGTCTATTGATGTGAAAAATTCTGAGTTTCGAGAAGTGGGCCCGAAGCTCGGGTTTTGCTAATTTCGGGATTTTTGATATTTTTCGATTGTTTTCGCTTGGGTTTTGTTCCCTTCGCCTATTGTAACGTATTCATTGTGCTTTTTGGTCAGATTCAAAGCGCAAGGAGGCCGATTTGAGTGGCAAGGGCATAGTGAGCTAGAGTTTTGGCCGGCTTGAGGTGTGTAATATATCTAAATGACGTCTTGAGTGTTTGAAACCTAGATTTGCACATCGTATTTCTATATTGAGGTGACTTATACGCCGGATAGCGAGCGTGGGGTAGAGCACCGTTGGGGATTGTGACTTGGTCTGTCCATATTGATGAATTCACTATGTATTTGACTGAAATTTACTTGTTATCATCATATTTCGGCTTCGTGCCAACTGTTTGAACCCTTCGGGGATTGCTACTACTGGTTTCTCACTATTTTGACATATTATTTGAACTCAATCCTACTATTTAATATTGTTTTACAAATTCAGCCACTTTTACCCAGATTTGAAAAATTAAATGATATTTCTAATGATGTTTTGGTTGAGAATTGTTATATTATTATGGCCCGAGTGGCTTATGTGATTTCTGGACTGAGTATGGGATCAGGCTACACGCTGCAGCAGTATTATATTGATATTGATATGAGGCCAAGGGCCTAGTCGATGCCATGAGATGGCTTGATATTGCACTGGGCCATAAGGGGCCCCCGGAGTCTGCACACCCCCAGTGAGCGCCGTCGACAATAAATAAATGGATCGGGCTGCACGCCGCAGAGGGTACTAGAGGGTACCATATTATGTGTTGATTATATTTCTATATCAGTCGCTTAGTTGCTTATTTGTCGTAGCTTTTCTACATTTCGATTTCATTATTTTATTGAGTTTATTCTACTTGATTTAACTGCCGCAGTATATATTACTTTGTGTTTTTCTATGATTTCTTATTCTCAATCTTTATTTATGTTTATTACTCACTGGGCCGGAGTACTCACATTAATCCCTGCACCTTGCGTGCAGATCCAGGTATATCTGAGGCAGAGTGAGGATTTTTCTGTTGAGCAGCACATATCCGAGAGCATCGATGTAGTTGCAATGGCATCCGCAGCCCTGATATCTCCCTTCTATCTTTGATTTTGTTTCTTATTCCCTATACTACTATGCATTAGGTTGATAAACCTGTATTAGAGGCTCAGACTTGTGACGCCGGATCCTTATGGGCTATGTAGTAGGTTTTAATTTGATATTCCGCATGTTAAACTCTTATTTTAGACTTCTAGTATTTTTACTTGGTAATTTATCTATGTTAATTAATAATGAACTTTATAAGGAATTGGGTTAAGGTCTTTAATTGTTCGGGCTTACCTAGCATTGTGTTGGGCACCATTACGACTGGGGTTGGGGTCGTGACAAGTTGGTATCGAAGCCTAAGTTACTTGTTCTCGCAAGTCATGAGGCGGTTTAATAGAGTCTCATGGATCCGTACGGAGATGTATGCATTTATCCTCGAGAGGTTGCAGAACCTTTAGGAAAAACTTCGTCTTCTTGAAATTCTTGTCGTGTGAACTTGTTGAGCTGAGTACTAAACTTCTCTTTATTCTATTCTCTCATAGATGGTGAGGACTCGCGCTACCGGACGAGGCAGACGACCTCCAGTACCACCCACTGAGGCCACCAGAGGCCGTGGACGCGGTCGTGGTCTTGGTAGAGACAGAGCAGCCGGGGCAGAACCTATTGATCCACCAGTTGCCCAGTTCAGGATCAGGCTCCAGCTGTGGATACTCCAGCAGCACCTGTTCAGGCACCAGCTATGCCTATCATGATTTCGGGTCTTCAGGAGGCCATGGCACAGATTTTATCAGTTTGCACTGGCCTAGCTCAGGCAGTTTCAGCCACCACAGCAGCAACTACTTCACAGGCTGGGGGCGGCAATCAGACCCCCGCTTCTCGCACACCTGAGCAGGTAGTGCAGGGATTTCAGACGCCGGGAGTACCTCCAGCTCAATCGGTTTCACCAGTTCAAGACTTCGTGGTTCCAGCTATGTCAGACGATGAGCATCATTGTCTTGAGAGGTTTTGTAGGCTCTAGCCTCCGACATTCAGTGGTTCTAAGGGCGAGGATGCCAGGGTTTTCTTGACAAGTGTTTGCGTATGCTCCGTACATCAGGGATTCTTGAGTCGAGTGGTGTGGCATTTACCACCTTCCAGTTCTCGGGGGCTGCTTTTACTTGGTGGGAGGATTTTGAGAGGCGTAGGCCTATCGGTGCAACACCCTTTTCTTGGCAGCAGTTCTCCGCTCTTTTCCTGGAGAAGTATGTACCTCAGTCCCACAGAGAGGAGCTGCGTAGGCAGTTTGAGTGGTTGACGCAGGGGGATATGATCGTGACTCAGTATGAGATGAGGTTTTCACAGTTGTCCTATCATGCTGTATTAATGATACCGACAGATCGTGAGAGGATCAGGAGGTTTGTGGATGGCCTCAACTACCATCTCCGTATTCTGATGACTAGAGAGAGTGTATTGGGTGCTACGTTCGAGGAGGTGGTCGATATCGCTCGTGAGATTTAAAAGGTTCGCCGTAGAGAGCTAGAGGAGAGGGAGGCCAAGTGGCCTCGAGGATCGGGCAATTTCAGTGGTGCTCTGACTAGGGGTCATTTCTAGCATGGTAGGGGATGTTCTTTCATGCCTGCTCAGTCGGCCTGTCCCGAGTATCGTGGGGCATCTTTAGGCTGTGGTCATCAGGGGTCTCAGCAGGGCCAGTCTTCACTCAGCTCTCTCCCAGCTCAGAGTTCATCTCATGCCCCATAAGCTCAGGGTTCTTCTGCACCGAGTGCATCTGCTAGTCACTCCGGTGCGAGGGGTTCCCTTCAGTCCCCATCTCCAGCACCGGGTAGTTGTTATGAGGGCGAAGAGTTTGGCCATATGACGAGGTAGTGTCCTTGACTTCGTGGTGGTCAGTCTCAGTAAAGGGTTCAGCCCTCGACTTCTGCACCAGTTACTTCAGCACCCGCCCAGCTAGCCAGGGGTGGAGGTCAGGCAGCAATAGGTTGCCCCAGAGGTAGAGGTTGATCAGGCGGCGGCCAGGCTCATTTTTATGCTATTCCAGGCAGGACAAATGCCATTGCTTTGGACGCTGTCACTGCAGGTATTGTTTCAGTCTGCCACAGAGATGCCTCTGTATTATTTGATCCTAGTTCCACCTATTCATATGTGTCTTCATATTTTTCTCGTTATTTGGGTACACCCCGGGAGTCTATTTCCTTACCTGTTTATGTGTCTACCCCTGTGGCGATACTATTATTATGGATCATATGTACCGGTCATGTGTTGTGATTATTGGGGGTCTGGAGACCCGAGTTGATCTATTGCTATTACGCATGGTGTACTTTGATGTTATTTTGGGCATGGATTGGTAATCTCTGTGTCATGCTATTCTAGACTGTCATGCTAAGACACTCACTTTGGCTATGCCGGGTGTACCGCGGATCGAGTGGTGTGGTGTGACTTATTATGTTCCGAGTAGAGTGATATATTTTTTGAAGGCCCAGCATATGGTTGGGAAGGGATGTCTGTCATATTTAGCCTTTGTGCGGGATGTTGGAGTTGAAACTCCTAGCATTGATTCTGTTCCAGTTGTGAGCAATTTTCCCGATGTATTTCCTGCAGACCTGCCGGGCATGCCACCAGATAGGGATATTTATTTTGGTATAGATCTGGTGTTGGGCACTCAGTCCATCTCTATTATGACATATCGTATGTCACCAGTGGAGTTGAAATAATTGAAGGAGCAACTTCAGGAACTCCTAGATAAGGGGTTCATTCGGCCTAGTGTGTCACCTTGGGGTGCGCCGGTTCTGTTTGTGAAGAAGAAGGATGGCACAATGAGAATGTGCATCAATTATAGGCAATTGCACAGGGTAATAATTAAGAACAAGTATCCCCTACCTCACATTGATGATTTGTTTGACTAGCTTCAGGGAGCGAGGGTGTTTTCCAAGATTGATCTCCGTTTGGGTTATCACCAGTTGAATATCAGGGATTCAGATATTCATAAGAATGCTTTCAGGACTAGATATGGTCACTATGAGTTTCTTGTCATGTCTTTCGGGCTGACCAATGCCCCAACAACGTTCATGCATTTAATGAATAGCATTTTTCGGCCTTATCTGGATTTGTTCGTTATTGTTTTCATTGATGATATTCTGGTGTACTCACATAGTCAGGAGGAGCACAAGGAGCATTTGTGAGTGGTATTGCAGAGATTGAGGGAGGAGAGGCTTTATGCAAATTTCTCTATGTGTGAGTTTTGGCTCGGTTCAGTGGCTTTCTTGGGGCATGTGGTGTCTAGGGTGGGTATTCAGATGGATCCAAGGAAGATAGAGGCGGTTCAGAGTTGGCCTAGACCGTCTTCAGCCACAGAGATTCGTAGCTTTCTTGGTTTGGCGGGTTATTATCGCCTGTTTGTTCAGGGTTTCTCCTCTATTGCATCGCCCTTGACCAAGTTGACTCAAAAGGGTGCCTCATTTGTATAGTTGGACGAGTGTGAGGAGAGCTTTCAGAAGCTCAAGACAACTTTGACCACAACTCCAGTATTAGTTTTGCCATCAGCTTTGGGTTCATATCTGTATATTGTGATGCTTCACGAGTTAGGATTGGCTGTGTATTGATGCAAGAGGGTAGCGTTATTGCGTATGCTTCTCGTCAGTTGAAGCCCCATGAGAAGAACTACCCTGTTCATGATTTGGAGTTGGCGGCTATAGTTCATGCATTGAAGATTTGGAGGCACTACTTGTATGGCGTACTTGTGAGGTATTCACTAATCATCGCAATCTTCAGCATTTGTTCAAGCAAAAGGACCTTAATTTGAGGCAGCGGAGGTGGCTAGAGTTTCTTAAAGATTATGATATTTCTATTCTGTATCATCTGAGAAAGGCCAATGTAGTGGCCGATGCTTTGAGCCGAAAGGCAGTGAGTATGGGGAGCTTGGCGTATATTTCAGTTGAGGAGAGTCCATTTGTAGTCAATGTTCAAGCCTTGGCCAATGGGTTTGTGAGACTAGATATTTCAGAGCCCAGCCGGGTGTTAGCTTGTGTGGTTACTCGGTCTTCTTTATATGATCACATTAGAAAGCGCCAGTATGATGATCCGAATTTGCTTTTCCTTAAGGATAAAGTTCATCATGATGATGCTAGAGATGTGACCATTGATGATGATGGTGTGATGAGGATGTAGGGCCGGATTTTGCGTGCCCAATGTAGATGGGCTTCGGGAGTTAATATTGGAGGACGCCCATAGCTCGCGGTATTCCATTCATCCGAGTGCCGCGAAGATGTATCACGATCTTAGACAGTACTATTGGTGGCGGAGGATCAAGAACGATATTGTAGTCTCAATTGTCAGCAGGTGGAATATGAGCATCAGAGACCGGGTGGCTTGCATCAGCAGATGGTTATTCCCGGGTGGAAATGGGAGAGGGTCACTATGGATTTTGTTATCGGACTCCCACGGACTTTGAATAAATTCAATGCTATTTGGGTGATTGTAGACAGGCTGACCAAGTCCGCGCACTTCATTCCTATCAATACTACTTATTCTTCAGAGCGACTGGCAGAGTTATACATTCGGGAGATTGTTCGGTTGCATGGTGTCCCAGTTTCCATCATATCAGATCGGGGCACTCAGTTTACTTCCTAGTTTTGGAAGTCGGTTCAGCGAGAGTTGGGCACTCAGGTGCAGTTGAGCACAACTTTTCACCCTCAGATGGATGGGCAATCCGAGCACACCATTCAGATATTGGAGGATATGCTACGCGCCTGTGTTATTGATTTTGGAGGGCCATTGGATCACTTTCTACCGTTTGCAGAGTTTTCCTACAATAATAGCTATTAGTCTAGCATTCAGATGGCACCATATGAGGCTTTGTATAGAAGACGGTGTAGATCCCAAGTTGGTTGGTTCGAGCCCGGCGAGGCTAGGCTATAGGGGACATATTTGGTTCAGTATGCTTTGGATAAAGTGAAGGTAATTCACGAGAGACTTCGTACGGCGCAGTTGAGGCAGAAGAGCTATGCGGACCCGAAGGTTCGAGATGTATCCTACATGGTTGGTGAGAAGGTTATGTTGAAGGTTTCACCCACGAAGGGTGTTATGACGTTCGGAAAGAAAGAAAAGTTGAGCCCGCGATTTATTGGGACTTTTGAGGTACTTAGAAGGATTGGGGAGGTGGCTTATGAGCTTGCTTTGCCACTTAGCTTGTCGAGCGTGCATCCAGTTTTTCTTGTTTCTATGCTTTGGAAGTATATTGGAGACCCGTCCCATGTTCTGGATTTCAGTACGGTACAATTGGAGGGTGATTTGACTTATGATATAGAGCCAACAGCCATTTTGGAACGTCATGTTCGGAAATTGAGATCAAATGACGTAGCTTTAGTGAAGGTGCAGTGGAGAGGTCGGCCCGTGGAGGAGGCTACATGGGAGACCCAGCGGGAGATGCGGAGCAAATATCCTCACTATTTGAGGCTTCAGGTATGTTTCTTGACCCGCTCGAGGATGAGCGTTTGTTTAAGTTGGTGAGGATATGATGACCCAACCCGTCATCTCAAGAGTGCTCCATTTTCCCCATTTTCTGCTTCTTTATGATTCATTATCAGTGTCTTGGGTGATCGAGTTGGTTTGGATTGATTTTAGAAGGAAATGAGATACTTAGTCTCTTTAAGGAAGGCTTAGTTTGGAAAAGTCAACCAGATGTTGACTTATGTGTTAGACGGATCGGATATGAATTCCGATGATTCGGTTAGCTTCGGGGGATGATTTGTGATTTATGAGTGTGATCGAAAGTGATATTGGATGTCCGGTGTAGAATTAGGCTTGAATTGATGAAGTTAGTATTTTGGCGATTTCCGGTTGATAGGTGAGATTTTGATCCGAGGGTCGGAATGGGATTCTGGGAGTTGCTGTAGTTTCGTATGTGATTTGGGATGTGTGTGCAAAATTTCATGTCATTCGGAGGTGGTTTGGTTGGTTTTTTTATCAAATGCATGTTTAGGAAGTTTTAGAAGAACTTAGGCTTGAATCCGATGTAATTTGATGATTTTGGTGTTGTTTGAGGTGTTTTGATGATTGGAACAAGTTTGAATGAGGTTTAAGGAGGTATTAGTACTTTTGGTTGAGGTCCGGGGGCCTCGGGGTGATTTCGGATGGTTGTCGGGAAGAATTTGGACTTGTGTCATTGCAGAAATATCTGCTATTGCTGGTATTTCCGCACCTGCGGAAAGGGGACCGCAGGTGCGGTCTCGCAGGTGTGAAGGGGAGGCTGCAGGTGCGAGATTGGTCAGGGGTAGCTATTTTCGTAGAAGCGAACGAGGAGCCGCATCTGCGAAGTCGTAGATGCGGAAAGTTGGTCACAGATGCGGGTTAGGGGAGTAAAGCTGGAACCAGAGATGCAGAAAGGGAGCAGATACGGCTACTGGACTGCAGATGCAGCTAGGCGGATTTAATGAAGTTCCGCAGATGCGGAGTATAGACTGCAGAAGCGGTACTGCATAAGCAGATTTTGGACCGCATATGCGATTTTGTCTGTATAGAAGGTATTTAAGTTCTTCTTCGCAAATTTTGAAGGGTTTATCATTTCTAACTTCGGATTTGGAGAATTGTGGGCAATTTTGAAGAGGGATTTCAAGGAGCTTTGATAAGGTATGGATTTTTGGACCCAAACCACGATTCTATGGTGCTATTTCATGGATTAGGACTGAAAACATAAGAAATTAATGGACAAAAATGGTAGTTTAGGGCTTGAACTTAAAAGAGCAAAAATTGGGGATTTGAAGGGACAATTGAACTCCGATTCTTTTGTTTTTGATATGTATAAAATCGGGGGGAGATAAGGAGTCTATTGATGTGAGAATTTTTGAGTTTCGATAAGTGGGCCCAGGGCTCGAATTTTGCTAATTTCGGGATTTTTGATATTTTTGATTGTTTTCGCTTGTGTTTTGTTCCCTTAGCCTATTGTAACGTATTCGTTGTGGTTTTAGTCAGATTCGATGCGTGAGGAGGCCAATTTGAGAGGCAAGGGCATAGCGAGCTAGAGTTTTGGCCGGTTTGAGGTGAGTAATAGACATAAATGATGTCCTGAGGGTTTGAAACCCCGGATTTGCACATCGTATTGCTATATTGAGGTGACTTGCATACCGGATAGCGAGCGTGGGGTAGAGCACCATTGGGGATTGTGCCTTGGTCCGTCCCTATTGATGAATTTACTACGTATTTGACTGAAATTTACTTGTTATCATCATATTTGGGCTTCGTGCCAACTGCTCGAACCCTTCGGGGATTGTTACTACTGGTTTCTCACCATTTTGACACATTATTTGAACTCAGTCATACTATTTAATACTGTTTTACAAATTCAGCCACTTTTGCCCAGATTTTAAAAATTAAATGATATTTCCATTGATGTTTTGGCTAAGAATTGTTATATTATTGTGGCCTGAGGGGCTTATGTCATTTCTGGACTGAGTATGGGATTGGGCTGCGTGCCGTAGCAGTATTATATTGATATTGATATGAGGCCGAGCGCCTAGTTGATTCCACGAGATGGCTTGATAATTCGCTTGGGTCGTAAGAGGCCCCTCCCGGAGTTTGCATACCCCTAGTGAGCGCTGTCGACGATAAATAAATGGATCGGGCTGCACGGCACAACGGGTACTAGAGGGTACCATATTATGTGCTGATTATCTTTCTATATCAGTCGCTTAGTTGCTTATTTGCCATAACTTTTCTACATTTCAATTTCATTGTATTATTGATTTTATTCTAATTGATTTAACTGCCGCATTATAGATTACTTTGTGTTTTTCTATGATTTCTTATTCTCAGTCTTTATTTATGTTTATTACTCACCGGGTCGGACTACTCACATTACTCCCTGCACCTGGTGTGCAGATCCAGGTGTATCAGAGGCTGAGTGAGGATTTTTCTGCTGAGCAGCACATATCCGAGAGCATCGAGGTAGCTGCAATGGCGTCCGCGGCCCTGATCTCTCCCTTCTATCTTTTATTTGATTTCTTATTCCCTAGACTACTATGAATTAGGTTGATAAACCTGTATTAGAGGCTCAGACTTGTGACACCGGATCCTTATGGGCTATGTAGTAGGTTTTTATTTGATATTCCGCATGCTAAACTCTTATTTGAGACTTCTAGTATTATGACTTGGTAATTTATCTATGTTAATTAATAATGAACTGTATAAGGAATTGGGTTAAGGTTGTTAATTAGTCGGGCTTGCCTAGCATTGTGTTGGGCGTATCACGATCGGGGTTGGGGTCGTGACAGACGTGGTGCTACCCGAGGTGGAGGTCAAGTTGGGGTTCATCAAACTAGAAGACTATTGATAACCAATTTTTCCCTGTATATTTTCATATGCAAAATACCTTTCAAAATAGCATGTGTGTGTGTGTGTGTGTGTGTGTGTGTATATATATATATATATATATATATATATATATATATATATATATATATATATTCCAAGGTCCTATTATTATTTTTCTCATTTTTTTTAAGATTTAAAATTAATTTTATTGCCCTATTTTATCAAGAAAAATCCAATAAGTATTCTAAAAATGATCACTTTGGTAATTCAGTTGTTGAATTCTCATATTTATGCTAAACTATAGCTTATATAATTTTTGCATATTTTTACAAATGTGTTTAGCATTTTTAAAAGCTAAATTGCATAATTACAATATTAGCCTCCTTTATGATTTGATTGCATTTTTGTTTATAAAAATTAAGTCCTGTATTTTTAAATTGATAATTATATGTTATAAATCATTTTAGTACTTTCAATTTATTTCTACAATTTAATTTGCTATTTTTATAAAATAAATGAGGAAAATGGCTATTTAAAATATAGCCAGATTTCATTTCAATTGTAGCCTAATTTGAACCCCAATTAAACCCAATTGAAACCCAGCCCAATTCCTAAAATTACCCGACCCATAACCCATTTGAATGACCCGCCTGGCTTCCCATGTAATCTAGGCCGTTGATCAAAATGATCAGAGACCACACTTTTTCCTTTTCTTTTTTAATTTACCAACAACCACCAACCCTAAATCATTTTCACCTACCAGCTACCTCTGAACCCTCCCCATTCTCTCAAACTCTCTCAAAACTTCTCAAACCCTAGCCGCCTCTTACCACTTTCGTCCTGAAAGCCACCGAAATCCATGGCTTCCAAGGCTATGCGAGTCCTACACCGGCCTCCTATGACTCCCACATGCCTAATTTATGAAGATTCAAGGCCTGACCACGATGTAATTGGTCTAGTCTTTGTCCGATTTGAGTTCCACAGCCATCTCCGGCCTTTCTCCGGCATACCATGGCTGCTCAAGCCTGATTTTGACTTCTCCGACTTAGATCGGTGATCTTTCAAAGCCTTTCTCACTACCAGGGTTCTTTTGAAACCCTAAACCTTCGAGGCTTTCTGCGATTCCTTTAGATCCGTTGTATATCTATGCTTTCCCTAAATTCTCAAACGATTTCTCTGGCTTTTCTTTCAAAAATTACTTTCAAAACCATTTTTTCTGATTTTTTCCTACCATGTTCTTACATGCTTCTTCTGCTGTATTTTCCTATACTGTATTCTCGTATGCTTTTTCTATGGTATTTTTCTCTACTGTGTTCTTTCTCCTACCACGTTCTTACATGCTTCTTCTACTGTATTTTCCTATACCGTGTTCTCGTGTGCTTTTTCTACGGTATTTTTCTCTATTGTGTTCTTAAATTTTCTCCTACCACGTTCTTACATGCTTTTTCTGCTATATTTTCCTATACTGTATTCTCGTATGCTTTCTCCACTGTATTTTCTCTACTATGTTCTGATATGTTTCTCCTACTATATTTTCCATTACTATGTTCTTAATTTTCCTTATTAAACTTCTCAACATGTTTCTGCTACTGATATCAATTTTTCCATTTTTATGTTTCGTGTTAGTTTCTTCTACTCTATTTTTCTTTGAGCTCTTCTACCGTGCTTTACCTGTTACCTTTCTACCATGTTTCTCACGAGTTTCGGTTGCTGAGAGGAGCATGGTAGAGGTTTCAGTTCTTCCTGAGTCCTCTAAACGTATTTCGAGTCTCTGAAATGAGTTTCAAAACACTTGTTTTTCATATGATTCCCGCTTTTGCTAAACCCTTCTAAGAACTTCACATCGGATCCTTTGTATGCTGCTAAACGCTACTTCTCATCTACTTTACTGACCTATGTGACAACTATGCTTCTTTGGTCTATTTCTTACTGATTTTACAATAACACAACATCTTCTTTCATGCTTGACATGCCTATATGCTCTTTATATGCGATGAATTTCCCTATAAAATTGTTTGCAAATCCGCGTTTAGTTCAGACTTCCTTTTGAGTATATCTGATTGATCTTCTTTCCTTGTTTGTTGATTCTCTCTGTGACTCGACCTAAATTAAAACCCTTCTCAGCTTTTGCGACTTAGTTCATTCATGGGTCAATAATTACAAGATCCCTGGCCTTTGGTTTACTGGATGTTAATTGATTTTCTTAGCTTATTTGTACAATCGTGTACTTCAAAATCCTGCCCTTAAATAACCTTTTATGTATTTGCCCTTAATTACATGTTTTTCACAAAGTTCTTATTCAATTTCTTTCCTTAAATTGATTTTATCCGTTTGAATCTGAATCCCTTAATTAAGGGAAGTCTTGTGGAATTGATGCTAAATTGACAATCAGTTCCTTAGCTGTTTCCTTACCTTAATTCTGTCGGATTTCTACACTATAAAAGGCACGATCCTTTTCACAAACAAGACAGAATTCAGAAATCTTTTGAACTCATACTCTCACAATAATATTCTCTTATTGTCTGCACTGTGGTCTGTTTGCAAGACCTACTGCTTTCCTTTGTTTGTTCTCTGAAATTGGTTTGTCTGGATTTAATTTTTAGCACCACAATAATGTTTATTTACTTCTTTTGTTTCCATGTTTGCTTGTTGTTTCTATATATCTCAACACTTAAATTTGCATGTTGATTTACTTCTGTTTGTTTGTTATGAACCCCGATTACCTCTATGTGTTTTGAGTTATGACTTGAAGCATGTCAATGTAAGTTGTTATCCATGAGTTACATTTGATCCATGGGGGTCTTAACCTCTAAACAATATGGGCTAACAGGTCTAAGGGTGTGCCAGCATCTCCCATTGATGGGCATGCCCATCAGCCTGCTTTTTGCCTCTTGCAACTCCCCCATTCCCCTATACCCTTATGTATATTGATTTAAGCTGTTTCCCTTTTCCCTTTCCCTTTTCATAATTCTACTTCTGCACTTGCACTCTCTCTCTTAGTCCCTAAGTTCTGCCCCCCTCTTGTGAGCCTTGCCTTGGGATCTTGAGTTCCCTTTGAACTTAGACACCCGAGGGCCGGCCCTTCCACACCGCACTATGTCTTAATATGGTGATACATTTGGGTCTAAGCACTGCCCGGAGTTCATATGAGACTTTTAGGGAGCTTTGACACACCCCAAATGGGAGAAAGGCTTTGAAATGTGATCTCTTGGAGTTGGCTCACTTCATACTTCAGACAGGAAGTCTGAATCTGGCTCTCCTTGGTTGTACTTTTAATTTCTGAAGTATTTTCTTTACTTTACTTCTTTTTTTGGGCTGTAATAACTTTGTAATAAAACTCTCGGGGATGGCTAGTGAAAAGGGAGGGGTAACCATGTATGCAAAGGGGGTAGATAACCTGCCTATAGGAGTTTCTGAATTTTTTCACTCTCATATATAGATGCCATGTCTTTAGGAATCCTGCACTCTGATATATAGATATCTTGTCTATATAGATCCTGCATTCTCATATATAGATACCATGTCTATAGGTATCCTGCATTCTCATATACAAATACCATGTCTATGGGAATCCTGCATTCTCTCATATGGATACCATGTCTACAATTATTCAAAATCTAAATTCTGCAAATGTATATAGAAAATATGCCTATAGGTCTTTCTTAATCTTGCATATCCACTTTTCATTAGGCAAACATGTTTATAGGTCTTAAATAACCAACTTAAATTAGATATCATGTTCATATAAAATACAACACCTAGATATCATGTTTGTAGGATTTCTGCATTTCTCTATGTCTATAAAAGTATTCTAAAGTCGAAAAACGCATAGAAAGCATGCCTATAGGATCTTTAATCAAATCTGAATCGCTTCACTCGATTATAAGTCGAAAACCAGCAATAATAATGCATTACCAGTTGCAGAACTTATGATTTTTTGCTAAAACTTGCCTTTCTTTAATAGCTGATAACTTTTCTTAAATCAGTATGTATTCAGTTTAATTCATTATTTCTGGAATCAGTATATATCATGCCTATAGGACCCTCGTACAACACTTAGGCAAACCCTAGGATAAATTTTATAAACTGAATCAAATTTTATCAGCTACAACCAGTAGGCAAGCCTGAGTCGTTCTTCCTATCTGAACTATGTAATAAATCAGTCTGCAGCAACCTTTTAAGTTTAATCAGACCTTAAAATAGTACGTGCAAGACATGCTAAATTATGTGCTTCTCTGTTTTAAAGAGGTGTATTTGAGCCTTTTATTTGTTTATATGCTTTCCCCAAACTTGCTATATGTGTTTTTTTACCAGTCGTCTTAGTATTTTTACCTTTTGAAACCACAAATAAGCCCAATATCTCCTCCCTTTAGGATTAGTAGTCCCAAGTGTCACACCTTCTTTTTCCTACCCCCGTAAGGATATAAGGAAGTTTTTCCAATTATAGGACAATCGGAACTGAATTATATTTATTAAAATTCAAAGTCTCCACTTGGAAGATTTATGGTGTCCCAAGTCACCGGTGGAATCCCTAATCGAGGAAAAGATTGACTATGTTTAATAGTCCGCGAACCAGAAATCTGAGTAAGGAATTCTATTAACCCGGGAGAAGGTGTTAGGCATTTCCGGGTTCCGTGGTTCTAGCACGGTCACTCAACTGTCATATTTGGTTTATTTATCTAGTTTTAATACATTTTGAACCTATGTGAAAATTTTAGCTTTTAACCGCTTTTATTCAATTTTTAAAGAATGTTGAACGTCGTTTAAAACACGTCTTTGGATCACGTCACATGAAATGCACCCGTAATCCTAAACATATTTTATTCAACGTTTTGGGACTTGGATTTGGGTCACATGAAATGTACACCCGAGTTTAAGAAGGTAAATTTATTAAACGACGTGCCTAAAAGCAAGTAACACATTATTACCTTTGCGAAGGCCATAGAAATCTGCTAAATGGCACACCTCGAGTTCTATGAACTTTTAAAGACATAATTAAAGAAGGCAACACAATTTTGTCAATTTTGTTTGGCGCGGCGCACCTCAATTCTATTTTTAAAAGGGTATTCAAACTAAATGCTCAGAGGGCCATAAACTATTTGTTATCTACTATGGCACACCTCCAACCTACTTCAAAGAACTAATTGTTTAAAATTGGACGTAAGGGGAATTCTAAGTAATTAGCTAAAAAGAAAAAACTCGCGTGGGGACGGGATTAATTGGAGCATAGAAAACAACTGCCCAATGACAGGCATGGCCTTAATCATAAAATAAATGGCTTCATTTGGGCCTATGGATAAGCCTGAATTCCCTGAAGGCCTGTTGAACAGATTTAACTAAAGGGGTCTTGCTTCGAATCACTGTGACATCAATCAGAGTTATACCTTTAAAGCCATTAGAATGCCTATTTCAGTCGAAAAACTTGTTTCCCTGATCTATACTTCTCACCTCCATAAGCGTGACCCACGATGAGATCCACATACTACTTTGATTTTGACTGAACCAAATCCATGATTATTCAACACTATAACTCCCATACAGGCACATTCAAAACATGAATATCCCCAGCTATAACCAACATTTAATCAAGTAGGCTGACGAGTTAAACTACAAACTATAGTGAGATCAACTTTAACCATACAGAATCCAACTTTGAAGCATAATGAGACAAACCTAGATCTAACACAATATATATAATTCATGCAATGTATCTCAATCTAAATAATATCACATGCATCACATAAAACTTCAACTAATTACATCCCCTCACTGCGTGACAATAGATGAGCTAGATTTTGACATGCAAACATTAACTCAAATATCATCTATCACTATACAGTCACGACATAAGGATAGAGAAATAAAGAAGCACTGTAAATTGTACACATCTTGTATTTTCTTCAAAATCCTCTTGGATTACGCAGTCTACATATTCTACATAGGCCAGAGAGATACCTGAAAATGGAAAAGGGAAGTCAGAAGTGAAGCATCAATAAACAACAACAAACCAACAGCCATCATTAACAGAAATCCACCCGAATTCAACCAGTGATAACAAATGAAATCCACTTAGAAAGAAGAAACCAATCTTCAAAGTTAACACAGCTCTTTCTATGCCCAGACTTAATCCATTTTTCAAACTTACAAAGAATCAGAAATTGTGCAGTAATGGAAAGCTTTAAGGTTCAAAAATAGGAGACTCAATGTAACAGCAGTTTTTTAGCAAATTCAAAACTAAAAGTCAGATCAGGAACTTCAATGTAACAGTGGAATAGTATTTCTACGTGTGTATTCCAATGTACTTTCTTAATATCTCTCTTTATATCTTCCTATATCAATATAAGTCTTTCCATCTCAACTAAATGTTTGAAACTTGCCTTAAACTCTCTGTTTTTCTTCAGTTTTCAAAATGTCTCCAATGTTCTAGCTCTCTGCTCTCTCTCAAATGTCCTCTCTCTTTCTTCCTCTATACTTCTGTATTTATACCCAAACTCCACCCCTTTCCAGCCCTTAAGAGCACTTAACCAATTAAGAAAATAAATCCCCCATCACTTTCTGATTTTCCCACTTCTAAAGACAGTAAAACAGAGTGTCAATTCCACTATTGATCCCTTTTTCCATTATTTTAATCCATTGGTTTGTGCACACCTGTATTCTGAGTTAAAGGTATAGGCGTGCTTGTATGTCTGAATTAATTACCCTTAAACTTTTGTTGATTAGTCATTAAACCTCCCCCCCCCCACTATTTAATTCCAGAACAGCCTGGGTCAAATTTGACCCAAGGCAAATCACATTCGGGCTTGCAGCCAGTTGGACTAGCCTATGTTTGTTTATGAATTCCAGCCTTAAAAGTGCATAAACATGGTGTTATATGCACTACTGATGGTCTTTTATTAAATAATTCTTTATACTATTAGTGTGTTACCATTCTATCATCTTAGAGTTTTAAACAAGTGAACACCTATGTATATTTCTAAACAGGTATTAATTAGATTCATACTAATTCCTAATTCGCCTGCCTAAGTGAATTAAAAAAAAATACAAACTTCAATCGTAACACCAACAACATCCTAATTATTCGGAACAAATCAAACAAAATTCATCTACTGAAACAAACAGTACGCAACACAAACTTATATTAGAAGATTGATCAACTTTCAACTGAAATTTGATCGGTAAAAAGAAAAGAAGGAGATGAAGAAGATGAATAACCATAACTATACTTAAAATACAAAATGTAAAGAGGAAACAAAAGCTCACCGATTAAACTAGCAGTCAAACTTGATGTCGTGATTCATACGAAATTGATACCACTCACTTGTTCTTTGGCAAAAATAAATGACCGACATCCATTTTGTGATGAATCAGTCTTCTAATCAGACCAAAGGTAAGTCGATTTTGAACTCTTAAGGTTTAACCTTAGATCCAAAATTTGACGAGTCTCATAGGTATTTGATGGAAGATTGGGGGTGAGGGGGTCAAGGAGGTTCAGGGGTATGATTTTTTTGGGTTGAGGGGAGGTGGCGCTGCCACCGGAGAAACTGTGGTGGCACTAGGGTTTGGACCTACAAATGGATATTTGAGACTCTGGCCTGGGATTCAAGGGAGATGGTTTAGGGTTTCAGAATAGGGAGGTTGAGGGGAGACTACAGTGTAATTTTGGGGCTGTTTAGACTAAATTGTCGTGAGGCGATTTTCGGTGGGCGGAGTTAGGGTGGTGGAAGGCGGAGGAGAAGCTAGTCTCTGAAGAGATGAGATAGAAGAGTGAATGAGGGTTTGGTGTGAAGGGTTAGGGGTGAGGGGTTTTGGTATATTGAAATCGTAGAATCAATCAGGGCCATTGGATGATTAGAATCCAACGGTTCTGATCGAATAACTAATTAAAACGGGGTCGTTTGGCTTGGTGGGTTTCTGGGGTGGACCAGGTATTTGGATGGATGGGTCAGGGTCGGGTTTTGGGGAGGATTCTCGACCGTTAGATCGAAGAACAATCAACGGCATTTAGATTGAGACGCTTGAAACGACGTCGTTTGGCCGGGACTAGAGACGGATTGGATAGGGGTGGGTCTGGGCCAGTTTTAAACGGGTTTTGGACTGATTTGTTTGGGCGTCTTGAATTTTAGCCCAATTCCGATTTTCTCTTCTCTTCTTTTCTTTTACTTTTATTCCTAAAATATTTTTCCAAAATTAAAAAACTAAAATTATAAAACCAAATTAACTTAAAAATACTAGTTAGCTCTAAATAATAATTATTACAAATAATTAAATACCAAAATCACACAATTAAACACTAAAAGTGCAAAGTGCATTATTTTTTATGATTTTCCAATTATTGTAAAATAAATAATTTACGATTTAACTCCAAAATTGTAAAATTAATTCCTAAAGGTCTAATTAAAACCTAAGATGGAAATGCAACATATATTTTTTGTATTTTCCATTATCTAAACTAAAAATAAACACGCACGGACAAATGCAAATAATGACAAAAATATCCCGTAAATTCACAGAATTGCACACGATAAAATAAACAATTTTTGTTTTGATTTAGTGGGACTAAATCGTATAGGCAAAAATCACGTGCTCACATCTGCCCCTGGTTGCCCGTAAACACGAAGAGTTTTCGCGCAAAGACAAAGTTAGCGGATACGAGCGATTTTTGCCCGTTTGAATACTCTGTGTGAAGCATGTTTTGAAAGATTTGACCGAACCTCTGCTTCAAACGTTTCCTACATATCCTTGGCTAAAAAGGAATCAGGTCAATGTAGTTCGGGAAGTTTCGGTTGCTGGGACTACCATGAAGCTGTGGTTTCATTGTTACTGATGTTGCTGCTACTGCTTGTTGACCTCCTTATTACACCATGCTAAAAGAAAATAAGAAGCTAGACTAAACTATAGTCTATGAATTACAAAATCCTATCTAGACTTTCAAACTTGCTCTTGTGTTTCTTGTTGCCTTGTTGTCTTGTATTCTCTTATAACAATTCCTTTGTTGCTGCCTTGCACCAATTTCTTGAATTGATTTGTATTCCTCCGCTCTCCAGAAAGGATCCTGACTTCAACATCTTGAAATGACCCTCTGTTATATGAACGGGCTCCTGACTTCAAATTTGAGAGATACGCCTCTGTTTTCCAGGCGGACTCTTCACTTCAAAACTTTAATTGTATTCCCTTGTTCTCCAAGCGGGCTCCTGACTTTAAACTTTAAAATGGTACACCTCTGTTCTCCAGGCGGGCTCTGACTTCAAAATATAAAGCCTCTGTTCTCCAGGTGGGCTCCTGACTTCAAAACTTAAAGGTACTCCTCTATTCTCCAGGTGGGCTCCTGACTTCAAAACTTTTAAATGTACACATCTGTTCTCCAGGTGAGCTCCTGACTTCAAAAACGCTAAAATTGTACACCTCTATTCTCTAGGCGGGCTCCTGACTTCAAAACTATAAAATGTACACCTTTGTTCTTCAGGCGGGCTCCTAACTTCAAAACTTTAAAATGGTACACCTCTGTTCTCCAGGCGGGCTCCTGACTTCAAAACTTAAAGGGACGCCTCTATTCTCCAAGCGGGCTCCTGAGTTCAAAATTTTTAAAATGTACCCTCTGTTCTCCAGGCGGGCTCCTGACTTCAAAACTTTAAAATGTACACCTCTATTCTCCAGGCGGGCTCTTGACTTCAAAAACTTTAAAATGGTACACCTCTGTACTCCAGACGGGCTCCCGACTTTAAAACTTTAAAATGTACACCTCTGTACTCCAGGCGGGCTCCCGACTTCAAAACTTTAAAATGGTACACCTCTGTTCTCCTGGCGGGCTCCCGACTTCAAAACTTAAAAGCACGCCTCTGTTCTCCATGCGGGCTCCTAACTTCAAAACTTTTAAAATGTACACCTCTGTTCTCCAGGCGGGCTTCTGACTTTAAAACATTAAAATGGTACACCTCTGTTCTCCAGGCGGGCTCCTGACTTCAAAGCTTTTAAAATGTACACTTCTGTTCTCTAGGCGTGCGCCACTTCAAAACTTTAAAATCTACACCTCTATTCTCCAGGCGGGCTCCTGACTTCAAAATCTTCAACTATTGTTCCTTGTTTTCCAGGTGGACGCTTGACTTCATCTATCTTCAACTATCGTTCCTCATTCTCCAGGTGGATGCCTGACTTCAACTATCTTCAACGAAATAAAAAAAAATTTCTGCCCCCGTTTGGTACTTGCTCTCTTTTCGCAGAAAATTTTCTCCGCTATCAATAACACTTCCTGCCTCTGTTTCAAACACAAAGAAAAAATTGGTTAATTTAGGGTGTGGTGATTGGATGTGATACTCCTGCTGGGGATGGTTTTCCCTTCTTTGCTTTCCATATTCAGTTTTGTTCGACTGCCTTGAACTCGGTCGAGAATTTTCGACCCTCTAACTACTCCTTATCCACAAACTTCCTAATTGTTGCTTTCCACTTATAGTCTTTCTTATCTGATCCCATTCCTTTCACGGAATCTTGGACCATTCCATCATTTGGATTTCCAATGACACCTTTCACGTCTCATCATATCATCGTCGGCCTGTCCTAGCCACACTTCGCTTCGCACCATGTTGGAAACTGGTAGTAAGCTTTGAAATTCCTTCTTATTTGTTAGAATTGATTTATTATAGAAAAAGCCTTAGCCAAAAGAAAAAGGATGCGATGATTTCAAAAGATAAAAATAAAAATGAAGATCTTCCTTTAGAAGACTGTTTGAGAAAAAAAAAGGACTTATCTGAATGGGATAACCGATCCCAATGATCATGTTGTGCATTTCGGATTAATCAATCCAGTCTATTCATTTCAATCAACTTATAACCGTCTTGCTCCCTGCCTCAAGATTTCAATAACCCAATTCTTTGCTGAATTATCATCTTTGTTGTGCTTGATGCTTCGATGAATTTCTGCCACCAGCCTTATCTCACATGCATTTTTCGCTATTCCTCGCCGCCTCATGGTGCCCGTGAAGGTTTTCACCAGTAATACTCTCTCATTTTGGGTTTCTCTCATCTTTCAACACCTTATAGTGCCCTTCGAGGGTTTCAGCATTAAGACTCTCATTTCTCTCATCTTTCGTCGCCTTACGGTGCCCTTGTGGGTTTTCACTGATAAGATTCTCTCATTTTTCATTTCTTTTGTCGCCTTACGGTGCCCTTGTGGGTTTTCACCGATACGACTCTCTCATTTTTCATTTCTTTGCTTAAATCGAAGTGTTGCCCCTTTGTATGAATCATCTTTACTTGCTTGACTTGGCACCTCTCGAAGACTGATCGGGAGGTCTTTCTTTGGACATTAATATGAGTTCTTGGATATGGTTGGAAAGAAAAAGGGTATCAAAAAGCTCAATGAAATTCAATGGGTTAGAATTACAACTTTTGGAACCAAACTTCTTATTACAAACAAAACTTATAGCCCAGTTTCTTGCTTGGGGATCTTTCGATTTTTATTTCCCTATGACCGAGCCGTGAAGCTGCCTACGTATCCTTAAGAGGAATCAGGTCAAACGTAGTTCACCCAAATTCCTTGTTGTTACAATTTTTCTTTTCACTTATTATTATATATTTTCCTTTTATGTTTTTCGTTTCTTTACATTTTTTTCTTTTCTTTTCTTTTCTTTCTTCTCTTTTCCTTCCTTCTTGGTTATTGATTCCAAAAGAGGGGTACAATATAAAATAAAGAAGGCTCAAAAGGCTGAACAAAGGGTAAAATATTTAGATAGCAGAACAAATTGCCTTCGCCATTTCAACCTGCGAGATGACGCAAAGTACAAACAATCAGTATTATACTAAAGAAATCATACATAATATCTCTTGACTGCATCAGAATTGATAGCCATATTTATGCATCTTCCTTCAATATCTGTTAAACATAAAGCGCCATTGGACAATACTCTGGTCACAATGAACGGTCCTTGCCAGTTCGGGGCAAACTTGCCCTCTGCTTCAGCTTGATGTGGAAAGATCCATTTGAACACTTGTTGGCCCATTTCAAACCTCCTGGGACACACCTTCTTGTTATACGCTCTTGTCATCCTCTTTTGATACAATTGGCCATGACATACTGCTGCCAATCATTTTTCATCGATTAAACTCAACTGCTCCAAATGGGTTTTGACCTACTCATCATCATCAATCTCAGCCTCGGCGACAATCTGAAGAGATGGAATTTCGACTTCCGCAGGAATCACTGCTTCAATGCCATATACCAATAGATAAGGAGTTGCACCTACTGAAGTACGAACAGTAGTACGATAACCCAATAACGCAAATGGTAACTTCTTATGCCATTTCCTGGAACTTTCTACCATTTTTCTCAGTATTTTCTTTATGTTCTTGTTGGCTACCTCAACTGCTCCATTCACCTTAGGATGATATGGGGTGGAATTGCGATGTGTAATCTTAAACTGCTGATATACTTCTTTCATCAAATTGCTGTTAAGATTAGCACCATTATTTGTGATGATTACATTTGGGATTCCAAATCGACAGATGATATTGGAGTGTACAAAATCAACCATTGCCTTCTTGGTTACAGACTTGAAAGTTCTAGCCTCAACCCATTTGGTGAAATAATCAATGGCCACCAGAATGAACCTGTGCCCGTTGTATGCTGCTGGATCGATGGGCCCAATGACATCCATGCCCCAAGCAACAAAGGGCCACGGTGCCAACATTGTGTGCAATTCCAATGGCGGAGAGTGAATCAAATCCCCGTGTATCTGGCATTGATGACATTTGCGCACAAAGCTGATACAATCTCGCTCCATAGTGAGCCAATAATACCCTGCTCGAATGATCTTCTTCGCCAATATATATCTGCTCATATGCGGCCTGCAAACTCCAGAATGTACTTCCGTCATGATTGTCATAGCTTATTTAGCATCTATGCATCTTAACAATCTGAGATCTGGTGTTCTTTTATACAACACTCCTCCACTGAGGAAAAATCCAGTTGCCAACCGTCGAATTACTCTCTTTTGATCTCCTGTGGCTTGAACCGGGTATATCCCATCCTGATGTACTCCTTGACATCGTGGAACCATGGTTCGCCATCCAGTTCTTCCTCTATCATGTTACAATAAGCATGTTGATCACGAACTTGAATATGCAATGGATCAACATGAATTTTGTCTGGATGGTGCAACGTTGTTGCTAAGGTATCCAAGGCATCAGCAACTTCATTATGGACTCTTGGGATGTGCCTAAACTCCACTAATCAAAACCGTTGACAAAGCTCATGCAAATATTGTCGATACGGTATGAGTTTCAAATCCCGTGTTTCACATTCTCCTTGAATTTGATGTACTAGGAGGTCTGAGTCTCCCAAGACCAAAACGTCCTGGACATCCATGTCCACAGCTAACCTTAAACCCAAAATGCATGCTTCATACTCAGCCAAGTTATTGGTACAATAGAGACGAAGTTGGCCGTAACGGGATAGTGGTGCCTTGTTTCAGAAATAAGTACAGCTCCTATTCCGACTCCTTTCATATTTGCAGCCCCATCAAAGAATATCTTTCATACTGGTTATTTAGTCAGTTCCAACCCGTCGATATGCATCACTTCTTCATCCGGAAAATATGTCCTCAATGGTTTGTATTCTTCATCGACAGGATTCTCGGCCAAATGATCGGCCAGTGCTTGGGCTTTCATTACAGTCCTCGTCACATAGACGATGTCAAATTCCATGAGTAATATTTTCCATTTTGTCAGTCTCCCAGTGAGCATAGGCTTTTGGAAAATATACTTCAACGGATCTAAGCGTGAAATGAGGTAAGTAGTATAAGACAATAGATAATGTTTCAATTTCTGTGCTACCCAAGTCAGGGCGCAACAGGTCTTCTCAAGATGAGTGTACTTAACCTCATAAGCCGTAAACTTCTTGCTGTGATAATAGATGGCTTGCTCTTTCCTACCAGTGATGTCATGCTTCCCCAGTACGTAGCCAAATGAATTCTCCAAGACCATTAAATAAAGAATCAGCGGTCTTCCTGGTTCAGGTGGAACCAACATAGGTGGATTTGATAAATACCCCTTTATCTTGTCAAACGCTTCCTGACATTCCTCAGTCCATTTGACCGTAACGTCCTTCTTCAGCAATCAAAAAATAGGCTCACAAGTTGCCGTGAGCTGAGCAATAAACTTGCTGATGTAATTCAACCTTCCCAACAGACTCATCACTTTGCTCTTGTTTTTCGGGGGCGGCAATTCTTGGATGGCCTTGATCTTCGACGGATCCAACTCAATGCCTCGCCGACTGACTATAAATCCCAACAGCTTTTCGGGTGGAACGCCAAATGCACAAAGGGCAGGGTTAAGTTTAATGTCGTACCTGTGAAGCCTTTAAAAGAACTTCAATCAAATCTCCGACGTAGTCGGCCTGCTGCTTTGACTTGATGATTACATCATCCATGTACACCTCAATCTCTTTGTGAATCATATCATGGAATATAGTGGTCATTGCTCGCATGTATGTTGCGCCAACGTTCTTTAGAACAAATGGAATTAGTCTGTAGCAATAAGTTCCCCATTACGTGATGAATGTCGTCTTCTCTTCATCCATCAGGATCTGATGATACCCGACATAGCAATCCACAAAGTACCCAATCTCGTGTTTTTCACAATTGTCAATCAAAATGTAGATATTGGGCAGTGGGAAGTGATCCTTTGGGCTTGCTTTGTTGAGATTGTGATAGTCAACACACACTCTGATTTTTCCGTCCTTCTTTGGTACCGGCACAACATTAGCCAACCAATCAGGATATCGAATGACCCGAATAACCTTTGCATCTAGCTGTTTGGTTATTTCTTCCTTAATCTTCACACTCATATCGATTTTGAATTTCCTCAATTTTTGCTTGACGGGAGGGAATGTTGGGTCAGTGGGCAATTTGTGAACTACTAGATCAGTGCTTAAACCCGGCATGTCATCATATGACCATGCAAAAACACCTTTGTATTCAATGAGTGTTTTGATTAATTCCTTCCAAGTCTTTGATTCCAGATGGACACTTGTTTAAGTGTCTCTGATATTACTCGTGTCTCCTAAATTGACGTCTTCGGTATCATTCAAGTTGGGCTTAGGTTTTTCTTCAAAATGACTTAATTCTTTACTAATCTCCTCAAAAGTCTCTTCTTTGTCAAATTATGACTCGTAATCACACTCTACCTCTTGAACTATTATCTCAGTTTGATTTCTTAGACTGGGTTGTGGATTTTTTATGCACGTCATATCATTAGAACCGGTGTAAAAGGAACTGTACAGAAAAGAAAAGAAGAAAACAAAAGTAAAATTTATCAGGAGTGAAGAAAACGAAGAAATTGTATTTTATTAAAAAGGGAAGATAACAAGGTTACGTTTGCACACTCAAAACAAAAATAAAAATTCAGATTACAACCCTGGAATAATCCGTACAAACTTAAAAAAAATCAAAGCAGACTACCAAGGCTCCCTCCGGGTAGGGAGAGGAATAGCTTTCCAATTATTAATCTTCACTTTTGGCCCGACAAATTGTATTTATGCGTGGCTAGGACCCTCGCCAAATTCTACCATGCTAACCTTGGCAAATAACCTTTCGAACCCTTTATCTAAATATCCATAAGAACCAATCAGTTATCGGGGAACTTTTGACAACAATTGTTTTCTAATACCAGGCCTGACGAAAGATCTGGACAGACGCGGGATTGGCTTTGGAAAGACCCATGCCTCTTTCTTCATTTTCCTGGCTCGTCTCACATCTGCCGCGGTGGGCTTAAACCCCAAACTGAAAGTGTCTAAATTCTTTGGAAGAGAAACTGGCTGCATGAAGCCTTGAAGATCAGCACCCAAACCCTTACCCGGTATAAAACCATTCTTTAACATTTCAGAACCCACCATGACAGTTGCGGCAATTATTCTAGGAACTGGGATGCTTTTCCTCTCTAGGACCTTTTCCACTGGTACTGTATCGGAGACTTGATATGCCCACGGCCCTTGGTCGTCTTCCACTTCTATAAAGGGTACAATGGCATCACCCAGGGAACCCATATTATTTTCACCATGCACCACAATCTCCTATCTATCCCACTCGAATTTAACCATTTGATGCAACATAGATGGCACTGCCTTGGCGGCATGAATCCAGGGTCTCCCCAACAAAAGTTTATAAGAGACCGCCATATCTAGCACTTGAAACTCCATGGTGAACTCTATGGGCCCTATTGTCAATTCTATTATTATGTCACCCAAAGAATCTTTGCCTTTGCCGTCGAACCCTCGTACACAGACGTTGTTCTTACGAATTCTGTCATCATCGACCTTTAGCTTATTCAATGTGGAAAGAGGACATATATTTGCACTGGACTCATTGTCAATCAGAACTCGCGTGACCACAGAGTCTTCGCATTTCACCGTCAGATAAAGAGCCATGTTTTTTTTGTGCCCTCTATAGCCAACTCGTCGTCTGAGAAAGTGACTCATTATACCTCGAAGATTTTATTTGCTATCTTCTCCAGGTGATTCACTGAGATTTTGTCAGGGACGTGGGCCTCATTCAATATTTTCATTAGCGCCTGGCGGTGCTCATCTGAGTGGATCAGAAATGAGAGCAATGAGATTTGGACGGATGTTTTCTTCAATTGTTCTATAATAGAGTAATCTTGTACTTTCATTTTCCTTAAGAATTCTTCCGCTTCTTGTTCGATCGCAGGTTTCTTTATCGATGCCGGATTAGCCTTTCTCAACTCTGCGGGAGCAAAACACCTTCCCAAACGAGTCAGACCCTGAGTCTCACAAACTTCTTCCCTGATCTCTTTCCCTTTATATGTTACCACCACTTGTTTATAACTCCAAGGGATAACTTTACTGTTGACCACCGACAACTGAGTTACCGGCTTTATAATAACAGGCTCTATGCGAGCACCCTTAACGACCACAACAGGTTTACTTGCAACCCCCGGTACCACAATTTTTGCTCATTCTGGTTTCACTACAACAATGCTCGATGAACCTTTCTCGGCCACCCCAACTGGCTTGATATTTACCCCTTTCCACTGGACTACCAACTTCCCACTGGTCATCTTCTCTTTTGAACCTGTCTTGCTGGAGCGGATCATCATTACTGTCTGCGAGGGTTTCTTTGGTTCCCCTCCCTTGAGTATCAACTCAATCATATGGGTCTCATGGTGAGTCGGCAATGGATTCTGGTTGATATTCGGTGCCTCTGGGGCCTTAAACTCGATCGGTGAGTGAAAATGAGCTCTTGGGTAGCCATTTTCAGTTTCCAAAACTTCTCTGTATCATGCCCGGGGGCCCCTGAATAGTACTCACAACTTACTGAGTGGTCAAGGTTCCTTGGAGGAGGGTTTGGAAATTTAGCCTCAATTGGATTCAACATGCCCAGTTGCCTCAGCCTATGGAATAAACTGGTATATGATTCTCCCAGTAGACTGAAAGTCTTCTGTTTTAGTGAATTCTCATTCTTGAAGCCTTGGTTGGGTCGGAAACTTATTCCGGTAGGATTTCTGTAGGCTTTTGGGGGTGGGTAGGCATTTTGTGGAGCTGGATATGGATTTTGTGGAGTCGGGGCACACCATTATGCGTGAGCCAGTGTTTGGGTGTAGGCTTATGCATGATGGATGGAAAAGTGGGGATCGGGTAGTGGGTAATAATGCTGTGGAGGGTTATATGGAGTATGGGAATAATCTCAATGGTGGGGTCGGGGTTGGTTATAGTAGGGTGAGGGGCTGCTGGATTCGAACCAGGCTCTAGACTCGACCATTGCAACATCTTCTTTCTTCTTCTTCTCGAGCACACCCCTATGCTGTTGTGGATAGCTTGAGTGGTTGCTTTGATTGCCGAGTAACTCATGATCTTGTTGGACTTAAGTCCTTCCTTGATCATGCTGCCTATTTTCACAACCTCATTGAAAGACTTGCCAATCGCCGTCACCAGGTGACCAAAATAAGTCGGCTCCAAAGCTTGCAAAAAGTAATCAACCGTCTCTCCTTCTTTCATTGGAGGGTCGACCCTCGCAGCTTGTTCCCTCCAACGGAAATCGTATTCCCTGAAACTCTCTCTGGGTTTTTTCTCCAGTTTTATCAATGAAAGACGATCTAGAATGATTTGTAGATTGTACTGGAAGTGGCCGGCGAATGCTTGTGCTAGGTCATCCCAGGTGTACCACCTACCATGGTCCTGTCGTGTATACTATTCTAATGCAGACCCACTCAAACTCTGGCTGAAGTATGCCAGCAGTAACTTATCCTTTCCACCCGCCCCTTTCATTTTGCTGCAAAATCCTCACAAATGTGCCACCGGATCACCATGCCCGTCATATAGATCGAACTTAGGCATCCTGAACCCTGCTGGTAGCTGAACATCTGGGAACAAACATAAATCCTTATACGCTACACTGACTTGGCCGCCCAAACCTTGCATATTCCTGAAGGATTGCTCCAGGCTTTTTACTTTTCGAAACATTTCTTCCTGCTCTGGATTCTTGGGTTACTTTTCAGGTTCTGCGGAGATAGAAAGTTAAGGATGGCAAAGGTATGGTTCAGGTTCTTTGAAAGTGGGTTGGGGAGGGTAATATTGATTATCATGTGTTTGGAATACAGGCTCACTGGAAGACCTGTGGAGTGGGGCTGGTGCTGGGGCCACAAAGATAGGGGTAATTGGTGGAGGGTAAGCAACTGTCTTTGGGATTTCTAGTGTTTGGGAGGTGGTTCCTTGATGATGTTGAAAATTTGGGGATAAGTCCGAAACAAGCTCCTCCGGAGACTGGGTGGGTATTAGGAGGAAAATAGGGTTAGCAGGATAGGCTAGTGGTGGCTAACCCTTCGTCCAGGCCTGGTGCATCTCAGCCATTTGCTGTTTCAACTCGTACATCTCATCTTTCATCGATTGCACGTCTACCTCTTCTACCTCAGCGCTTCCTTCTCTATCGGGGCTAGACATGATCACTGGTATTGGTCCCTTTGATCTAGTTTGATAATGGTAATGTGCTAGTATGCTCTAGGTAAACTAACTGCTTGGATTTTCTGGACAAGCAACAAAATTGTTAGTTTTTAGAGTTTGACATATATGCAATCACACGTTGGGATGCAATGCACCTAGTTAGTTAACCATTTCTATTATGTATTTGCTTCAGTTGCGTGCGTCATTCCGACTTTTCACAATTGTGCCCTTTTTTTAACATCCCTCAAACTTTCCCTTATTTTGGTTATTTTCATTTTCCCTTTATTTTCTTTTTCTTCTTTTTAGTGGTGGTCGGATCTTATGAGGATTTCCTACGTATCATGTCCCCACATAAATCAGACCATGCGTAGTTCTGGACAATGTAAAAATACGTAGCCAAATATTTTTCACAAAACAACTGCTTTTACTATGACGCATGGAAAAAGTGTACAAACTTCAAAACGATAACAAAGCAAACTTGGAAAGGAATGACTGACAGACTTACAAATTTCAACAAGAACAGTACAAACTCAACACAAAAATCAAGAATACATCAATGACTGGAAATTCCCTAGGGGCCGCGAGGCATCCTTTGACCTTGTTGCGGGCTTTGGTGCAAGATCCCTTTGAAGACTCTCCAGATCGTTCATTATTTGTTTGACGAATGTCATTACTGCCCCAAAAAAAGGTGGTACAGATCATGTTTTCGCACACTCGAAATCTTGTAGTAATGTAATTTCCGATGTTTCTGACCCCTTCTCTAATCCTGCAGTAGCCATCCTATCTGTTGATCTCGCGTTTCCAGCACTCGAGAGTTGTGAAAGAGTTGATCTTGGAACTTATGCATTTGTTCCTCCATGTGCGCCATCAGGTCATAGCAGTATTCCATATCCGCTCTGAAATTTATAGCTTGCCTGACTACCTTATCTTCGAAAGTGACTATTCTTTCTCTCAGGATGGTGATGGTCCCCTCGTAATCTCTCTTTATCTGTTGCATATGAAGTGCCCGCTCCTTTTTATGAGTTTTTTGCCGCTGTCTTCATCTTTTGAATTTGGGCTTGGAGTGCTTTCTTCTCTTGTGCCCATTTAACCCTTTCCTACTCAAAATCAGCCTATTGTATGCCCATGTCTGCTTCTAGTATTCCCTTAACTTCCTGTAAAGTGTCAATACGAGATCGGAACTCTCATGCCACTTCCCTTGTTTTTAGCATTTCTAACTCTGGACTCTATCTCCTTTTCCCAATCAACTTCATGCCTTATGAATCTTTTGGGTCTTTGCTCTGCTATAGCCTGGTTGTGAAACCACTCAAGGTATGCAAGGCTTACTTCCCCACGTTTGCGGTCTGCTACCATTTCGTCTATATCAGAAAATCGACCACCAAACTAAACCTTTTACGCATAAGACTCCTTTTGGGGGTTCCTCTCCTGTGAATTACCATACGAATGAATGCATGTCCTCGGTCGGGGGCCTCTTTTGTTCTCTCCCTAGCTGATGCATGATGCGTAGGGGTGCGTATGGTTCGAAACCTCTGAAACCCATGAGTATGTAGAATGGGCGATATGTCGACATGTGCATGACCTTAGCGGAAGGGAACCAATAACAGTTCCAAGTGAGTTTGTCCGCATCCGGTGAACAAAGTAATTCCTGCTAGGCCCTCACTCTATTTGGGAGATTACAACTTGTGGCCCTGCTTGGATGACAACGAATGTAATTCAACCAGTTTTTATTGAAATTTATCACTATTAGATGATGATAAAGAAGCTCTATGAAGCACATCTGCAGCAAAATGTTGCATCCCTTGAAGTAATCTCCACCTTCTTGGCATTGGGTTAAAGCTCGAAAAATGTATCCCAGAATCATGGGAAGGATGGTATGCTCTTCGCTGCTCTGCAAATATGAGACTATTACCAATAATCGAATTCTGATGTGCCCATCCCGCTCCGGGAAGACCATGGTCCCTAGAAATGAAATCATGAATGCAAAGATTCTCAACTCCCTCCAAGCGTCGTAACTTAGCTGGTTGACGAATTCTGTGCCTGAGAATTTCTCAAATCTTTTCTCGTCCCCAAACCTGTCATAGAGGTATTCTAATGAAACCCAACCTTCATTTAAGCAACCCATTGAGATTCGACGAAGGCAGAATTTCTTCAAAAAGTTGTTCACATCCACTTTCCTTGGAGCGGCAGGCTTTTTCCTATGAAGGTCTCTCCCCAATCCCGTGAAACCACCTAATTCTTCCAATGTGGGAGTCATTTCACAATTTTTGAACCTGAAGACATTGTTTGTTGGGTCCCAAAAACCCACCAAAGCCTTAATCAAATCCCTGTTAGGCTCAACTCCCATGATGTTTGTGAGGAACTTGAGGTGTTTAAATACTTGATTTCGTTCCCTAGTAGCAAAAATAGCCCACCAATTATAGAGATTGCTCAGGGTCTTATCTCGGATCATAAACATAGGAGGTATTTCGTCGCTTTCCCTTTTCTGGCAACTTCTTTGTGGAGAACTCATGGTGACCCCAGATAAAATAAAATAAAAAAAAGTTAAGACTCTCCTAAACCATATACAGACTATGACCATTTTTCTTTTTCTTTTTTTTTCTTTATTTTATATGAAGAGAAGATCATCATTGTTTCTCGCCATTTTATAAAAATATCCGATTTCGTCAACACGGCCTTTCAGCACTTGAAGAAGATTTAAAGGCTAACAGGAAAAAAAAAAATTTTAAGAAAAGACTATAGGTAGTTGTTCTTGCAAAGCAGCCCTCCGACGCCCTTTTGTAGGCGTTTGGCTATTTTACCCAAGAATGGAATTACCATTACTCGCGACAAAAACAATGACATTTATTTACCCCTAAATTTATTATTTTGAAAATAGTTGAACCCGATATGGTTGCCTACGTATCCCACATCCGGTGAGAATCAAACTTACGTAGTTCAACCGGACTTGAGGGAAATGAGATCAACTATTTTCAAAAAGGAAAACAAAAAAATTTTGGCGGAGCTTTGCAACCCTTTTCAAATCTTGATTTTTCTTTAAAAGACTAATTATTCATTTTTTGTTCTTTTTCTCTTTTTTCATTTTTTCTTTTAATTCTCGCATTACTAAAAAACCGGTCAACATGCAATCCTGAAGTAAATGAATGCACAAGTAGCAAGTAAGATGCATCAAGATGTTCTCTTTCATTTTGGTGCACCTGTCTTAGATAGACTCAACCCCTGTGTTGAGTCTCCAAGGTCGAATGCACATGATGCAAATAAAGCGAACCTACTAGGGATATCCAGCATGAGGTTTGTTCATCTAGGTTCAAATCCTATTAGAGAAAGTATCTAGACTGGCTTACTCGAGCGGACAACCCGAGCCGAGGAGGGTCAGTGTACCGGTAGCATTGCTTTTCGGCTTAACTGGTGGTGCTCTCCGCCCAAAACATGTGTGACTAAAATCCTTTACCGGGTGCCAAGCATCTCGGCTATCTCAAATAAAGCGGTCTATGTCAAGCAAATGCCCAATTTTGATTTCAAGAAGACTCAGAGGGGGTACGTGAGAAGACAATTTATATACATAGTTCAAAATTATCACAGTGGTAAAGAGCAACATTTAGCACATTTAAGCCAAAACATGTAATAAGAATCAGATAATCAATAATACAAATACAACAATTATTCTAAGCTCGAGTTCTTGAACCTTGAACCAAAAGTTCTGGGTTCACCTTCCCCAGCAGAGTCGCCGGAGCTGTCACACCTCCTTTTTCCTACCTTCGTAAGGATATAAGGGAATTTTTCCAATTAAAGGACAATCAAAATGGGATTATATTTATTAAAATTCAGAGTCGCCACTTGGAAGATTTATGGTGTCCCAAGTCACCGGTGGAATCCCGAATCGAGGAAAAGATTGACTTTGTTTAACAGTCCGCGAACCAGAAATCCGAGTAAGGTATTCTTTTAACCCGGGAGAAGGTGTTAGGCATTTCTGGGTTCCTTGGTTCTAGCATGGTCGCTCAACTGTCATATTCGGTTTATTTATCTAATTTTAATACATTTTGAACCTATATGCAAATTTTAGCTTTTAACCGCTTTTGTTCAATTTTTAAAGAATGTTGAATGTCGTTTAAAACATGTCTTTGGATCGCGTCATATGAAATGCACCCACAACCCAAAACATATTTTTTTCAATGTTTTGGGACTTGAATTTGGGTCACATGAAATGTACACCCGAGTTTAAGAAGGTAAATTTATTAAACGACGTGCCTAAAAGCAACTAACACATTATTATCTTTGTGAAGGCCATAAAAATCTACTAAATAGCACACCTCGAGTTCTAAGAATTTTTAAAGACATAATTAAAGAGGGCCACGCAATTTTGTCAATTTTGTTTGGCGCGGCACACCTCAATTCTATTTTTAAAAGGGTATTCAAACTAAAAGCTCAGAGGGCCATAAACTATTTGTTATCTACTATGGCACACCTCCAACCTACTTCAAAGAACTAATTGTTTAACATTGGACGTAAGAGGAATTCTAAGTAATTAGCTAAAAAAAAAAAACTCGCGCGGGGACAGAATTAATTAGAGCAAAGAAAACAATGGCCCAATGACAGGCATGGCCTTAATCATAAAATAAATGGCTTCATTTGGGCCTATGGATAAGCCCGAATTCCCTGAAAGCCCGCTAAACAGATTTAACTAAAGGGGTATTACTTCGAATCTCTGAGACATCAATCAGAGTTATACCATTAAAGCCATTGGAATGCCTATTTCAGTCGAAAAATTTATTTCCATGATCTATACCGGTCACCTCCATAAGCGTGACCCACGATGAAATCCACAGACTACTTTAATTTCGGCTGAACCAAATCCATGAATATTCAACACTATAACTCCCATACAGGCACATTCAAAACATGAAGATCCCCAGCTATAACCAACATTTAATCAAGTAGGCTGACGAGTTAAACTATAAACTATAGTGAGATCAACTTTAACCATACAGAATCCAACTTTGAAGCATAATGAGACAAACCTAGATTTAACACAATATATATAATTCATGCAATGTATCTCAATCTAAATCAAATCACATGCATCACATAAAACTTCAACTAATTACATCCCTTCACTGCGTGACAGTAGATAAGCTAGATTTTGACATGTAGACATAAACTCAAATATCATCTATCACTATACAGTCACGGCATAAGGAAAGAGAAATAAAGAAGCACTATAAATTGAACACATCTTGTATTTCCTTCAAAATCCACTTGGATTACACAGTCTACATATTCTACATAGGACAGAGAGATACCTGAAAATGGAAAAGGGAAGTCAAAAGTAAAGCAGCAATAAACAATAGCAAACCAGCAGCCTGCATTAACAGAAATCCACTCAGATTCAACCAGTGATAACAAATGAAATCCACTTGGAAAGAAGAAACCAATATTCAAAGTTAACACAGTTCTTTCAATGCCTGGACTTAATCCATTTTTCAAACTTACAAAGAATTAGAAATTGTGCAGTAATGGAAAGCTTTAAGGATCAAAAATAGGAGACACAATGTAACAGTTGTTTTTTCAGCAAATTCAAAACCGAAAAGCAGACCAGGAACTTTAATGGAACAGTGGAATAGTATTTCTACGTGTGTATTCCAATGTTCTTTCGTAATATCTCTCTTTATATCTTCCTATATCAATATCAGTCTTTCCTTCTCAACTAAATGTTTGAAAATTGCCTTAAACTCTCAGTTTTTATTCAGTTTTTAGAACGTCTCCAATGTTATAGCTCTCAGCTCTCTCTCAAATGTCCTTTCTCTTTCTTCCTCTATACCTCTGTATTTATACCCAAACTCCACCCCTTTCAGCCCTTAAGAGCACTTAACCAATTAAGAAAATAAATCCCCCATCACTCTTTGATTTTCCCACTTCTAAAGAAACTAAAATAGAGTGTCAGTTCCACTATTGATCCCCTTTTCCATTATTTTAATCCATTGGTACGAGCACGCCTATATTATGAATTAAAGGTATGGGCGTGCCTATATTTATGAATTAATTCCCCTTAAACTTTTGTTCATTAGTCATTTAACCTCCCCCTGCTATTTAATTCTAGAACAACCTGGGTCAAATTTGACCCAAGGCAAATCACATTCGAGCTTGCAGCCAATTGGACTAGCCCATGTTTGTTTCTGATTTCTAGCTTTAAAAGTGCATAAACAGGGTGTTATCTGTACTATTGATGCTCTTTTATTAAACAATTCTTTTCACTATTAGTGCGTTACCATTCTATCATCTCAGAGTATTAAATAAGTGAACACCTATGTATACATCTAAACAGGTATTAATTATATTCATACTAATCCCTAATTCGAGTGCCTAAATGAATTTAAAAAAAATACAAACTTCAGTCTTAACACCAACAACTTCCTAATTATTCAAAACAAATCAAACAAAATCCATCTACTGAAACAAATCAACACAAACTTATATTAAAAGATTGATCAACTTTCAACTGAAATTTGATCAGTAAAAAGAAAAGAAAGACATGAAGAAGATGAATAAAAAGAACTATACTTAAAATGCAAAACCTAAAGAAGAAACAAAAGCTGACCGATTAAACTAACAGTCAAACTTGATGCCATGATTCATACGAAATTGATGCCACTCACTCGTTCTTTGGCAAAAACAAATGACCGGCATCGATTTTATGATGAATCAGGGTGGACCAAAGATCAGTCGATTTTGAGCTCTTAGGGTTTAACCTTAGATCCAAAATTCGACAAGTCTCAGAGGTATTTGATGGAACATAATGGTGGATTAGGGGTGAGGGGGTCAAGGAGGTTCAGGGGTGTGATATTTTGTTTTTAGGGGAGGTGGCGCTGCCACCGGAGAAACTGTGGCGGCTCTAGGGTTTGGACCTACAAATGGATATTTGAGACACTGGGCTGGGATTCGAGGTAGATGGTTTGGGGTTTCGGAATTGGGAGGTTGAGGGGAGGCTGCAGTGTAATTTTGGGGATGTTTGGACCACCGAAACCGCCGTGAGGTGATTTCCGGTGGGCGGAGTTAGGGTGGTGGAAGGTGGAGGAGAAGCTAGTCTCTGAAGAGACGAGATAGAAGAGTGAAAGGGCGGTTTGGTTTGAGGGGTGAGGGGTAAGGGTTGAGGGGTTTTGGTATATTGAAATCGTAGAATCAATCAAGGACGTTGGATGATTAGAATCCTACGGTTTTGATCGAATAATTAATTAAAACGAGGTCGTTTGGTTTGATGGGATGCTGGGGTGGACCGGGTATTTAGATGGATGGGTCAAGGTCGGGTTTCATGGAGGATTCTCGACCGTTAGATCGAAGACAATCACTGGCTTAGATTGAGATGCTTGAAACGGCGTCGTTTGGCTGGGACTGGAGACGGATTGGATAGGGGGTGGTTCTGGCCAATTTTAAACGGGTTTTTGGACTGATTTGTTTGGGCCTCTTAAATTTTGGCCCAATTCCGATTTTTTCTTCTCTTCTTTTCTTTTACTTTTCTTCCTAACTAATTATTCCAAAATTAAAAACCTAAAATTATAAAATCAAATCAACTTAAAAATACTAGTTATCTCTAAATAACAGTTATTGCAAATAATTAAGTACCAAAATCACACAATTAAACACTAAAAATGCAAAGTGCATTATTTTTTATGATTTTTCAATTATTGTAAAATAAATAATTTACGATTTAACTCCAAAATTGTAAAATTAATTCCTAAATGTGTAATTAAAACCTAAGATGCAAATGCAACATATATTTTTTGTATTTTCCATAATTTGAACTAAAAATAAACACGCACGGACAAATGCAAATAATGACAAAAATATCCCCAAAATTCACATAATTGCACATAATAAAATAAATAATTGTTGTTTTGATTTTGTGAGAGTAAATCGTATAGGCAAAAATCACGTGCTCACACCAAGTACCTCCGGAGCTGATAGAAGTGAGGCGGGTAATAGCATGCAATAAGTAAACAAGACCATTCCGTGCTTTAATACCTTAACGGGATAGGAAAGGGTAAATATGGATATGATGATCACGCGATAACATCACGTGCAGCCCCTCACTGGGAAGTTATTACCGGATGTTGTGTGGGGTGATCCATATTAGTAATAAACCTAGGACCCCCTTCCCTTTGTTCTTTTTTTTTCTTTTAAATCTTTTAAAACCATTTCTTCTATGAACATCAACTCTCTTTAGTTCTTTCCGACTTTGTTTATTTATGACCATTACATTAAAATCCCCTCTTATTTGAAACTCTTACTTGCCTATGTTTTATTTGCACTTAAGTCACAATAATAGTTTGGTCGAGAACCACACTAATGGATCCTGAAGGGTGCCTAACACCTTCCTCTTGGGATAATTTCAAGCCCTTTCCCAATCTCTGGTTATCCAAATCAAACCTTTCTTAGTGTCCTAATGCACTTAAATCATTAGGTGGTGACTCTTCAATTCAAAATCCAATTCCCAAAAGGGAACAAGTTGTCTTCTCAAATGTCATAAACCCGATTTTGGGAGAAAAAGGGGGCGCGACAGCATGGCCACTCAGCTGGGGATATTTCTTTTAGGATTTTACCATTTCAAGCTATTACTGTGACTTTACATTTCTTATGTGCCTTTATATTTTTAATCCTTTTAAGCATTTAATTCCCTTTTCTTCTACAAAACTGACTTGTCTTTTGTTTCTTTTCCTTATCTATTTTACTGCTTTTCTTTACTGCCACCCTTTATTACCGTTTAAATTATTATAATTATTATTTTTCTATGAACATGCAAATACGTGACAACTTGTTTTAATTATTGCTTAAGCATATTTTCAATATCATATTCCACTCGTGCCAAACAAAACACCATAGCAACGTTTATAATGAGTGGTTGTGCTTTTCCGATATTATCACCCCCTAAATCTGGCAAAGGCATATTTGCGATAAAACCAGTCGATCAATGGTGTAGTCGATAGTTCCGCGCCTTTCCCTCTTGAATTGTCTGCTCAAGGGTGCCTGTCTAATACCCCCATAGAAACCATACTCTATTTAAATTGTGCATGCATCATGGTCAAACCTAGCCGAGTCAGTTATGTTCTCCGCATAATGACTCTTTAAGATAGCCTTGTCCAAAGTCCACTGGGTTTCCCTAAAACCCAAATGAACACTACCACGTTTTGTGCATTTGTTTGGAGAACTAATTGCTCTTATGCCAATTATTGATATTTAATAGTCGAGTCTTGTGGGGGTAAGGGCCTAACCCATTTGTCTTGCAGAAACATGAGGAATGAAGTCCCCAGATTCGGCATGGTCACCAACATCCACCCAAAATTTCTAAGCTGGTGGGAGGATCTTCATTCCAGTGATCAGACTCTTGTCTAGAAATACCTAGGAAATCTATCTTCTCTCCTGGAAATCCAACCCAACAACAAAATCATAGAAGCTGCTACTCTATTATGGGATTGTGATAGGTCTGCGTTCCGCTTCGGAGATATTGAGATAGAACCCCTGCTCGGGGAAATAAGAGGACTGACTAGTATATCGTGGGAAACTCCAGGTTTGTTAATGTCGAAAAACTGCGAGGGTAGAGGTTTCCTCAAAATGATGGGTTTAAAGAAGAATCTAGACTTGACATGTTTGAAAGAGTCGTACATTCACTTTGACTATTTGTATGAAAGGTACGATTATAGCAAATCTTACCGTACTTATCCTGGTAAGTTCGCCCTTACATCATTGGGGAATATCCATCGAAGGGTCTTTGTCTTTATGTTTTGCTTCTTGGGGATGATAGTGTTTCCAATGAAGAAAGCAAGAATCCATACCAAGATAGCTATGGTCACCAAAACTCTAATGGAGGGAATTGACGGACAACCATTCAGTATCGTACCAATGATCATTGCAGAAATGTACCGAGCCCTAGAAAGGTGTCAAAAGGGAGCTAAACACTTTGAGGGTTGTAATCTGCTACTTCAACTTTGGCTCGTGGAACATCTCCAAAAGGGTGAGTAACGATAGGAAATCCATCAAAGGGACTAGGATGATCGTGTCGCTTTTCATCACCCAAAGTGAATGAATTATATGGAAAACATGTTCGTCCAACCGGAGAATGCTAGAGAATGGGTCGAACTCTTCAAAAATCCGATTGAGGACCAAGTACAATGGATGTTCAAGTGGTTCCCAACCGAGGATTTCATCATCTGATCCAGGGACACACATTTCCTAATACTAATCGTCTTAAGAGGAACATACCCTTACGTACCTCTTTGGGTTATGAGACAAGCGGGTAGGAAGCAGGTTATACTAAGGGTCGACAAGATGAGTCACTTCCGGGCTGACTTTGAGAATGACGATAGCCCTTACAGGTGCCAGGCTCAGCATATGTGGCATTGCAAGATTCTCATGGGAAGGGACACCATTAAACCGGATAGATACCATATAGGTTGTGCTGCCTATTATTCGGGCTGGCTGGAGGATAATCACAATGGTCTGGGTCAACCCAGGTTTGTTCGAGGTCACAGGATCATCGATGAAAAGGATGAAGCACAGGTCAAGTACAACCAACTATGCAAGAGGATTCGGGAATGTGAAAGTGAGCACCCTGAAATACAAGAAGCCAACCAAAGGCTGATTGAAGAGTGGAAAGACATACTGTCAGTGCCAACAAATGACTGGGATACTTGGAACGGGGTTTAGGCAAGCTGGAAAGAAAATTTCTGAAAAGAAACGAGGATCACCAGAATGCTGAAGGAAACGAGGGCAGACACCTAGCCAGAGCTTACCTGTTGCTGGGACTTCGCGAGCTAGTGAAGCTGTTCCATGGAGCCAAAGATGCCGAGTCTGGGGAAGGTCCTTCTGGGACCAAGTAGATAGGAATTTACTCTTTCATTTTATGAATGTAATAAGTCCAATGGACATTTTATTCCCTGATATTTAGTTTCGTTTCGGGATTGGTCTACTTCTATCAATAAAATGAGGCATTTAGCATTCTAAGTTCTCCAAATCAACTTGTCGCTAGGCCTACCTCGGGCACAAAGAGGTTCACCAAATTAGGACACGATTTAAATTCTAACACTATGTGTTTAAATATCGCAACATTTTTCTTATAATTCTCACTAACTTGTTATCTTTTGTTTTTATTTTTTGTACTCCCCACCGCAAAGGTTAGTTCGTGCACTATGGCATCATCATCATATTCCACAAAATCTAAGAGCCCTCCACCCACACCTCCTCCTAGTCCCATCAAAAATAGGAAAAAGGAAAGATGGAAGATTTGAACAATACCAGAAAGGAAAACTCAACTAAACGGGTAGAGGTCACTCATTGTACTCAGGTTATCAAAAAAGGTGCATCCCAACTCGAGAAAAAGTTGTTGAAATTTCAAGAAGAATTGGTCCAAGTTCAAAATTTGGCAAATATTTCATTTTCCCTCACTACCCCAGATATCAAACCCACACCTTCACAAAATATCCCAAAACCACAAAACCATCCTGCTCCTCACCATCACTGCAATGCTTGCCACACTTCCAACAGTACTCCACTGCTTATCCCAGAATCTATAAACTTCACAAATGACCATTTCCACACTCATCATAACACCCTCATCTATGTGGAAACCGTGCCACACTCCACCCAACCCATTTTAAGTACAGCCGAGTCTGATGATAAGGACTCACTCATCAGGGATATGGCTAAAGAGCTTAAGAAGTTGACTAGCCAAATTCAGGGCGTCGAAGGATGTAAGGGGATTGAAGGGTTGAAATATGAAGATCTTTGCATCCAACCCGATGTCAAACTACCTGAGGAGTACAAACCTCCTAAGTTTGAGATGTTTGATAGTACAGGGGACCTGAGAGTTCATTTGAGAAAATACTGCGACAAGCTGGTCAGAGTAGAAAGAGACGAGAGGATCCTTATGAAACTTTTTATGAGGAGTCTGAAAGGAGATGCTCTGTCTTGGTACATTAGCCAAAACCCAAAGAAACGGACAAACTAGGTGAGTATGGTGTCTGATTTCATGGACAGATTGAGGTTCAACACAGAGAATGCACTAGATGTATTCTATATTCAAAATTTGAAGAAGAAACCCACAGAGACCTTTCGTAAGTATGCTACTCGATGGATATCAGAAGCTGCTAAGGTTAGACCGGCTTTGGAGGAAGAACAAATAAACAAGTTTTTCGTCCGAGCTCAGGACCCACAATACTATGAAAGACTAATGTTGATCGAGAATCATAAATTTTCTAACATCATCAAGCTGGGGGAAATGATCGAGGAGGGCATCAAGAGTAGTATGGTTACGAACTTTGAAGCCTTGCAAACTACCAATAAGGCTTTACAGTCTGGTGGTACGTCCAAGAAAAGGGACGTAGGTGCTGTAATGGTTGAACAGAGGACCAAATCCTCTATCAAATACGAAATCTATCCAATGCCTCCACTCACATATCAACCTACTCCGAACTACCAAGCACCCTCACCCTCTTGCCAAACTCCACCACCCACTTATCAATCATCTCCACCTCCCACATATCAACCTACTTCACTGAGATATTCCTAACCTGCACATGCCTACCAAGACTACAATGCTCAACCACACCACTATCAATCATCTCCCGCACATCAAAACTTCCCTAGACCTCGACCAAATTTTGACCGCAGCTCTCCCAAATAGTATACCGCCATTGCTGAACCAATTGACCAGTTGTACAAAAAACTCAAAGATATTGGTTATGTCACCCCTATCCCTACTATAAAATCCTAAAAACCCTTTTTAATGGGTCAACCCAAATAAATCATGTGCATACCATTCCGGCATAAAAGGACACACTATTGATGAGTGTCGATCTCTGAAAGATAAGATCCATACTTTGATTGATAACAAGATCATTGTAGCAAAGGAGCCTGCTCCAAATGTCCGCAATAACCCTCTGCCGAACCATAAGGGTAGACGCGTTCACATGATTGAGATAGAGGATGATTGGGACCCCAAGGGATCGATCGGCTTGATCACAGAAGGCGATAATCCAAAGAAGACAATAGTCAACCTTAATCCGATTTTAGTCCAGATTCAGCCTTCTAGGGATGACATGGTAAACATATCTATGCCACTTGAGTTTGAAGCACCATCCTCTGCAAAGACGCCAGCACCGGTTGAGGTTGAGGTTGAGTTTGGGTCTCCGAGAAACACACTTGTACCATTTAAAGTTGCGGTTCTACCTTCCAAAATACATGCTCTATTTGGAGTAAAGGTGCCCATTACGGTAGCAATTTTGGTCGTAACACCATTCCATACAGTATCTTGGGACTACACAGATGAAGTAAGAAGAAAAGGGAAGGCCAGGTTTGATGAAACCATTGCAGCACAGGGTATGACAAGAACCAGTAGGGTTTATACCCCGAAACGTTTGGCTGAATCAAGAAAACAGGCCTCTTGTCGGCCAACCATCACTGAAACTGGGCCTAACAATCTCTGGAGAAAGATAAAAGCAAAAGAATACTCAGTCATTGATCAGTTGAACAAAACACTAGCACAGATTTCTATCCTTGCTTTGCTACAAAGATTTGATGCACACAAGAATGCTTTTCTAAGAGTGTTTAGTGAGGTATATGTACCAAGTAACATCACCATGGGAGAAATGGCAAACATGTTATGGCAAGTATTGGAAAGTCACAAGATCATTTTCCATAAAGATGAGCTGTCGCCAGAGGGGTTGAGTCACAACAAGGCATTGCACATCACCGTACAGTGCGAAGATTACTTTATCACCAGGATCTGATTGATGGAGGGTCCAATCTCAATATTTGTCTGTTGGTAACACTCAGGACATTGGGAAAAGGGATGCATGAAATCAAGGACGGGGCAATCAACATCAAAGCTTTCGACGGTTCCCAGAGGTCCACTATTGGGGAAATTAGCTTGTGTTTGCAAATGGGGCCTACTTGGCTCGATGTTGATTTCCAAGTAATATATGTGCCGGCATCTTACAATTTGTTGTTGGGACGGCCATAAATCCATGCCGTTGGGGCTGTAGCGTCAACATTGCATCAGGCAGTGAAGTTTGAGTGGAACCACCATGAGGTGATCATTCGCGGCGACGATACCAATCCCATATACAGTCTCCAGACCATCCCAACAATTGGAGGTAGAAGAAATATAGTCGGGGAGACCTATCACCACATTAAGCGAGTCAACGCCATCGACAAAGACAAATGGTGGGACAACAAAATTGAAAGAATATTAAACTGGAGCGGATATGAACCTAGCAAGGGACTTGGCAAGAACCTCTAAAGAATCGCTAAGCCTATCAGACTAAAGAAACACGGTACCACATTTTGTCTGGAATATGAGTACACTTGGGAGGAGTTAAACCACTTGTCCCCACCATGGCGCGGTTCTTACTACCCGCTGGAGCAGCCAATACCACATTTGGAGCAGACTTTCAAGCCAGTCGATGTTATCTATGGGTCAGAAGAAGAGGAAACACTGGCAGCAGTAAGGAATTTGTTCTTTGAAGATGGTGATATGGATTGTTGTGTCGTTTTCGAGGAGGAGGGGGAGGAAGGCCCTTCCATACAGGCTGTAAGTCGAGGGGCATGTCTCTATAATTGGACCATCAGAACTACCAGAGCCCGAAAATCCTCGGGGTAGCAAGGCTGAACAAAGTGTCATGCACTGTCTTTTATTTTTACTAGTTGACTTTGCTTTCGCATTTTAAATTTTTGCAATAAGATCTTCAAATATTCAAAACAGTTATGGAATTTATTAAAGCATTTCGGTTTCCTTATAAATCTTACTCTTATTATTTTCTCTCATTACTTTATTTATACAACATTACTATTACTTATCTTGATGAACCAATGACTGTGACATGCAATGAGACGACACAACAAACAGACATAGACTCAAAGGAAGATGATATACCAGAAGAGATTGTCAAAGAAGTTGAGAATTTTGCGAATAGACCTAAGTCCAACCTGGACGAGACTGAGATTGTTAACCTAGGAGATGCAGAAAAAAGAAACACGAATCAGCGTTCGCTTATCACCACCAGAAAAGAAAGAATACACAAAATTTCTAAGGGAATATGAGGATATATTTTCCTGGTCATACGATGACATGACTAGTCTGAGTATATCTATTGTGGCTCACAAACTACCGACTGATCCAACATGTCCACCGATAAAGCAGAAGCTCAAAAAATCCAAGCAAGATATGAGTTTGAAAATAAAGGAAGAAGTCACCAAGCAGGTCAAAGATAAAGTCCTCAGGGTAATGGAATATCCAACATGGTTAGCCAATATTGTGCCAGACCGGGCTAGTCCGAAATATGACTTCCTTTTGCCGAACATACATATCTTAATTGACAATTGCACCAAGCATGAGTTGCAATAATTTGTAGATTGTTTTGCTAGGTATCATTAGATCTGGATGGATGAAAAAGATGTTGAGAAAATGGCTTTCATTACGCCGTGGGGGATGCACTTCCACAAGATGATGACATTCAGGTTAAAGAATGTAGGGGCCACCTACATGAGGTCCATGACTACCATTTTCCATGATATGATACACATGGAGATCAAAGTATATATAGATGATAACATCATCAAGTCCAAGAAAGCCAATGAATGCATGGAATATTTGAGGAAGTTCTTCAATAGACTGAGACAGTACAACCTGAAACTGAATCCCGCAAAATGTGCGTTCAGGGTTCCGGCTGGAAAATTGCTTGGGTTTGTTGTGAGTCACCGGGGAATAGAACTGGTCCATCGAAGATCAAATCTATTCAAGAATTTCCACCACCAAGGAACAAGGACGTAATGAGTTTCTTGGGGAGACTTAACTACATCAGCCGGTTCATAGCACAATCTAGAGTTATCTGTGAGCCAATCTTCAAGATGTTGAAAAAGGATGTCGCCACCAAGTGGATCGATGAATGTCATAAAGCTTTTGACAGGATCAAGGAATACTTGTCAACACCACTAGTCTTAGTCCCGCCTTAACCAAGTAGACCTCTGTTACTCTATGCGTCCTGGGGCAACATGATGAAACAGGAAAGAAAGAACATGCCATCTATTATCTTAGCAAGAAGTTCACTCCGTACGAGGCTCGATATTCTCTGTTAGAATTCACCTGTTATGCTCTAACTTGGGTGGCCCAGAAGCTAAGGCACTACTTCTCTGCCTATACTACATATCTCATATCAAAGATGGATTCTTTGAAGTACATCTTTCAGAAGCCCATGCCCACCGGCAAGCTAACCAAGTGGCAAATCCTGTTGAGTGAGTTCGACATCGTCTATGTAACTCAAAAAGCGATCAATGGACAATCATTGGTAGATCATCTTGCCAAGAATCCCGTGGACGGAGAATAAGAGCCCCTAAAGATGTATTTTCCTAATGAAGAGGTGTTATTCATTGGAGAAGACATTGCAGAATCCTATGATGGTTGGAGAATGTTTTTCGATGGAGCAACAAACTTGAAAGGGGTTGGCATAGGAGCAGTCCTAGTATCGGAAACCGGTCAGCATTACCCGGTGTCTTCCAAACTCAGGTTCCCATGTACCAACAACATGGCGAAATACGAAGCTTGCATCTTAGGGCTCAAGATGGCCATTGACATGAACATCCAAGAGTTGCTAGCAATTGGGGACTCAGACCTACTCATACATCAGGTACGAGGAGAATGTGTGATCAGAGTCCAGAATGAGTTTGTCGATGCATTGGCTACCCTATCATCCATGATACAACATCCAGATATGAACTTCATTGATATTATTCCGGTGAAAATCTATCATCAACCATCTTATTGTGCTCATGTCGAAGAAGAAGCAGATGGAAGACCTTAGTTTCATGATATCAGGGAATATTTGACAAAAAGAGAATACCCAGAACTTGCAAATACTACTCAGAAGCGCAAACTTCGAAGGTTGTCTAAAAATTTCTTTCATAACGGAGGAATCCTGTATAGGAGGACTCTAGATTTGGGGTTACTAAGGTGTGTCGACGCAAAGGAAGCATATAAACTGCTAGAGAAAATCCATGCTGGGACCTGTGGTCCGCATATGAACGGTTTTGTCTTAACCAAGACGATACTCCGGGTCGGTTACTTTTGGATGACTGTGGAAACAGACTGCATCCAGTATGTTCGGAAGTGCCATCGTTGTCAGATACATGCAGACATGATAAAGGTACCTCCAAACGAGCTTAATACAACAAACTCGCCATGGTCGTTCACCGCTTGGGGAATGGATGTTATCGGACCAATCGAACCTACCGCATCAAACAGGCACAGATTCATCCTAGTAGCAATCAAAAATTTCACCAAATAGGTCGAAGCAGCATTTTACATAGCAGTAACTAAGAAAGTCATGGTAGAATTTGTCCGCGACCACATCGTTTGTCGGTTCGGGATTTCGGAGTCAATCATTACTGATAATGGCTCCAACCTCAACAGTGACCTAATAAAAGCCATGTGTGAAACCTTCAAGATCAAACACAAGAATTCTACAGTATATATACCTCAAATAAACGGAGCCGTAGAAGCCGCCAATAAGAATATCAAGAAGATATTGAGGAAAATGATAGAGAGTAACAAACAGTGGCACGAGAAGTTATCATTTGCTCTATTAGGGTATCGCACCACAGTCCGCACGTCAACTGGGGAAACTCCCTATGTTGGTTTATGGCATAGAGGCAGTCATTCCTATTGAAGTAGAAATTCCCTCCCTAAGGATCATATAGGAAGCTGAGCTTGACGATCCAGAATGGGTGAATAATCGCTACGAACAACTAGCTCTTATAGATGAAAAAATAATGAACACAATTTGCTATGGTCAAATTTATTAGAACATAATGTCCAAAGCCTTCAACAAAAGAGTCAAACCAAGACAGTTCATACCGGGGTAGCTGGTATTAAAGAAAATCTTTCCACATCAAGATGAAGCCAAAGAGAAATTCTCTCCCAACTGGCAGGGTCAATACATGGTTTACCGGGTTCTGACAGGAGGATCCCTCATAATTGTAGAAATAAACGGAGAAGTTTGGCCAAAACTAATTAATTCAGATGCAGTCAAGTGCCACTATGTGTAATCTTATGTTTTCCTATATGATGTAATTTGTACTACGTCTGACCTGATTCCCGTTTAAGAGGGGATACGTAGGCAGCCTTATGGGTTTGGTCACAATTCAATAAAAAATTTATTTCCCCGCATTTGGAAACTGGGGTAGAATTTTGAGGAGGACCGTCAAAATTTCAAAGTAATTTCAGCCGATCATCATAAGCAACCATCGGAAGCATCCACCCATTAAACTGGGGTAGAATTTTGAGGACCCTCAAAATTCCATAGCAGGAGAGGTTGCAATGTCCTGAACCACGTCAAAGTCGTTGGTTCATCTAAAAGGTTATTTCTTAACTATATACTTATGTCATATTTTTACAAACACATTGATGTTTATTACTTAAATCGCTTTGTTCAGCAATGCTGCCCCAATGATACATACCGTATCATCAGATCAACGCCAAACATGTCAAGCAAGGCCAGTAAGAATACGAACTAATCTCCCATCTACAAAACTCATGATTTTTCTTTGGATGCAGACACTTGAATTGCGAAAGCATCTGACATACGATACACTCACGAGACAAACATTGTTCATGAATAAAACTCTCAAAATTGTTGCACTTACCGGTATTTGCTATCCACACGTGCTAGTGATATTCCCTATACCACAATGTTCCCAATAATCACAATGTCACAACTTGCTATCAGCTAAGAAAATATATTACCATTTTCCACTTTATTTTATTTTTGCCTTGCATAAGGCTACCATTCTACCTTCTGAGACTTAACACTATCTCCATCTGCATTTTCTTGCATTGCATAAGGCTACCATTCTGCCTTCCGAGTCCAAGCACTGTCTCCATCTGCATTTCCTGCATTGCATAAGGCTACTATTCTACCTTCCGAGACCAAGCACTGTCTCCATCTACATTTCTTGCATTGCATAAGGCTACCATTCTGCCTTCCGAGACTAAGCACTATCTCCATATGCATTTCATAAGGCTACCATTCTGCCTTCAGAGACTAAGCATTGTCTCCATCTGCACTTGCATGGTTGAAAGATTGTTGCTTCAATTATGCTTGCATGGCTGAAAGATCACCGTTGCATTTACAATTGCATGACTAAAAGATCACCACTTCATTTACGCTTGAATGGCTCAAAGATCACCGCTGCATTTACAATTGCATGACTAAAAGATCACAGCTTCATTTACGCTTGCATGGCTGAAAGATCTCCACATTCTGCATTGCATGGGTTGAAAGATCGCCAAATACTACATCTCATGGGCTAAAAGATCGCCAAATTGTCCAAAGTCATCATTGTTCAGAGGCACCATTTTCATAGCCGGAGAATGCCATGCCATGGCCTGAGGATCCCTTTAAACTTTTGCATATCATTATTAAAAGGCATCATGGTTCAGAGGCATCATTCTCACAGCCCGAGAGGCTCATTTCATGTCCTGTGAATCCTTTATTATTATACGCTTCATGGTCCAGGACATCCGTCATCTTAACCGTCCAAAGACAACCTTCATGGTCCGATGGTAATTTGCATCACGTTTAAGTTTACACACAATATATGCTTGTATTTTCTTATTTTCAGGTAAATTAGTGAGCAACGGCCATATCGGCAGGAGCGGTCCCGCTCCACATCCCGCAACCATATTAAACCTTGACCATTCATCCCAACCTGAATATTGTGTCCATTCCTGAAAAGTCTCCATCAGCATACTCCGCCGACAGATCCTGAACTACTTATGGCCTGATTCCTGTTAAACCAGAAATATTTAGGTAGCTCAGAAGCAAGGGCATGACCTAACTTCTTCAAACTGTTTCGTTCGGTCAAAATCGGCCATCATATCTTTACCCGATAATTCTTTCATCCTTCCCGGGTAAAGAGGGGTAGCTGTTGATACCCAATTGTTTCCTGTATATTTTCACATGCAAAATACCTTTCAAAATAACATGTATATACATATATAAGTATATACCAAGGTCCTATTATTTTTTTTCTCAATTTTTTTTAAGATTTAAAATCAATTTTATTGCCCTATTTTATCAAGAAAAATTCAATAAGTATTCCCAAAATTATCACTTTGGTAATTCACTTATTGAATTCTCATATTTATGCTAAACTATAGCTCAGATAATTTTGGCATATTTTTACAAATGTGTTTAGCTTTTTTAAAAGCTAAATTGCATAATTACAATATTAGCCTCCTTTATGATTTGATTGCATTTTTATTTATAAAAATTAAGTCCAGTATTTTTAAATTGATAATTATATGTTATAAATCATTTTACTTCTTTCAATTTATTTCCATAATTTAATTTACTATTTTTATAAAATAAATGGGGAAAATGACTATTTAAAATATAGCCAAATTTTATTTTAATTGTAGTCTAATTTGAACCCCAATTAAACCCAATTGAACCCTAGCCCAATTCCTAAAATTACCCAACCCGTAGCCTGTTTGAATGACCCACCCGACTCCCCATTTAATACAGGCCGTTGATCAAAATGATCAACGACCACACTTTTTCCTTTCCTTTTTTAATTTACCAACACCCACCAACCCTAAATCATTTTCACCTACCAGCCGCCTCTGAACCCTCCCCATTATCTCAAACTCTCTCGAAACTTCTCAAACCCTAGCCGCCTCTTACCACCTCCGCCCTGAAAGCCACCGGAATCTATGGCTTCCAAGGCTATGAGAGTCCTACACCGGCCTCCTATGACACCCACGCGCCTGATTTCTTACGATTCAAGGCATCACCACAACGTAGCTGGTCTAGGATTTGTCCAATTCGAGTTACACGGCCATCTCCGACCTTGCTCCAGCATACCATGGCTGCTCGAGCCTAATTTTGACTTCTCCAACTTAGATCGGTGACCTTTCAAAGCCTTTCTCACTACCAGGGTTCTTCTGAAACCCTAACCCTTCGAGGTTTTCTGCGATTCCTTTAGATCCGTTGTATATCTATGCTTTCCCTAAGTTCTGAAATGATTTCTCTGGCTACTCTTTCAAAAATTACTTTCAAAACCATTTCTTTTCCGATCTAGGGTTTCTAAAAAGTTTAAATGTTTCTTTGACTTTCTTTTTCCTCTTTGTGTGTATTTGAATATACTGTGTTCTTATATTTTCTCCTACCATGTTCTTACATGCTTCTTCTGTTTTATTTTCCTATATTGTGTTCTCGTATGGTTTTTCTACGGTATTTTTATCTACTGTGTTCTTATATTTTCTCCTAGCATGTTCTTACATGCTTCTTCTGCTGTATTGTTCCTATAATGTGTTGTCATATGCTTTTTCTACTGAGTTCTTATATTTTATCCTACCAGGTTATTACATGCTTCTTTTGATGTATTTTTCTATACTGTATTCTCGTGTGCTTTCTCCACTGTATTTTCTCTACTGTGTTCTGATATGTTTCTCCTACTATATTTTTCCATTACTATGTTTTTAAGTTTCCTTATTAAACTTCTGAGCATGTTTCTGCAACTGATCTTATTAATTTTTCCATTTTTATGTTTCGTGTTAGTTTCTTCTACTCTATTTTTCTTTGAGCTCTTCTACTATGCTCTGCATGTTACCTTTCTATCATGTTTCTCACGAGTTTCAATTGCTGAGAGGAGCATGGTAGAGGTTTCAGTTCTTCCTGAGACCTCTGAACCTATTTCAAGTCTCTGAAATGAGTTTCAAAACACCTTTTTTCATATGATTCCAGCTTTTGCTAAACTATTCTAAGAAATTTACATCGGATCCTTTGTATGGTGAAAAACGCTACTTCTCATCTACTTTACTGACCTATGTGACAACCATGCTTCTGTGGTCTATTTTCTACTGATTTTACAATAACACAACATCTTCTTTCATGCTTGACATGTCTATATGCTCTTTATATGCGATGAATTTCCCTCTAAAATGGTTTGCAAATCTGCGTTTAGTTCAGACTTTGAGTATGTTTGATTGATCTTCTTTCCTTGTTTGCTGATACTCTCTGTGACTCGACCTAAGTTAAAACCCTTCTCAGCTTTTGCGACTTAGTTCATTCATAGGTCAGTAATTACAAGATCCCTGGACTTTGATTTACTGGTTGTTAATTGATTTTCTTACCTTATTTGTACAACAGTGTACGTCAAAATCATGTCCTTAAATAACCTTTTATGTATTTTCCCTCAATTACATGCTTTGCACAAAGTGCTTATTCAATTTCTTTCCTTAAATTGTTTTTACCCGTTTAAATTTGAATCCCTTAATTAAGGGAAGTCTTGTGGAATTGATGCTTAATTTACAATCAGTTCCTTAGTTGTTTCCTTACCTTAATTCTGCCAGATTTCTACACTATAAAAGGCACAACCCCTTTTCACAAACCAGACAGAATTTAGAAATCGTCTGAACTCATACGCTCACAATAATATTCTCTTCTTGTCTGCACTGTGGCCTGTTTGCAAGACTTACTGCTTTTGTGTCCATGTTTGCTTGGAGTTTCTATATATCTCAACACTTAAATTGGCATGCTGATTTCCTTCTATTTGTTGATGAACCCATATTATCTCTATGTCTTTTGAGTTATGTCTTGAAGCATGGCAATGTAAGTTTTTGTCCATGAGTTAAGTATTATCCATGGGGGTGTTAACCTCTAAACAATATGTGCTAAAAAGGCCTAAGGGTGTGCCAGTATCTCCCATTGCTGGGTATGTCCATCAGCCTGCTTTTTGCCTCTTGCAACTCCCCATCCTCGTATACCCTTATGTGTAGTGATTTAAGTTGTTTCCCTTTTCCCTTTCCCCTTTCAGAATTCTACTTCTGCACTTGCACTCTCTCTTAGTCCCTAAGTTTTGCCCCCTTCTTGTGAGCATTGCCTTAGGACCTTGAGTTCTCTCTGAACTTGGACACTCGAGGGCTGGCCCTTCCACACTGCACTATGTCTAAATATGGTGATACATTTGGGTGTAAGCACTGCTCGGAGTCCATATAAGACTTTTAGGGAACTTTGACACACCTCAAATGGGAGAAAGGCTTTGAAATATGATCTCTTAGAGTTGGTTCACTTCATACTTCAGACAGGAAGTTTGAATCAGGCTCTCCTTGGTTGTATTTTCAATTTCTGATGTATTTTCTTTACTTTACTTCTTTTTTTGGGTTGTAATAACTTTGTAATAAAACTCTCGGGGATGGCTACTGAAAAGGGAGGGGTAACCATGTATGCAAAAGGGGGTAGATAACTTGCTTATAGGAGTTTCTGAATTTTTGCACTCTCATATATAGATACCATGTCTTTAGGAATCCTGCACTCTCATATATATATATATATATATACCATGTCTATAGGGATCCTGCATTCTCATATATAGATACCATGTCTATAGGGATCCCGCATTCTCATATATAGATACCATTCTGTTGGAATCCTGCATTCTCTCATATAGATACCATGTCTCAATTATTCGAAATCTGAATTCTACATATGCATATAGAAAATATGCCTATAGGTCTCTCTGAATCATGCATATCCACTTTTCATTAGGCAAACATGTTTATAGGTCTTAAATAACTAAGTACAATTAGATATCATGTTCATATAAAATACAACACCTAGATATCGTTTTTGTAGGATTTATGCATTTCTCTATGTCTATAAAAGTGTTCTAAAGTCAACAAACGTATAGAAAGCATACCAGCAATAATAATGCATTACCAGTTGCAGAACTTATGATCTTTTGCTAAAACTCGTCTTTTTTTAATAATTGACAACTTTTCTTAAATCAGTATTTATTCAGTTTAATTCATTGTTTCTGAAATCAATAGATATCATGTTTATAGGACCCTTGTCTAACACTTAGGCAAACCCTAGGATAAATTTTATAAACTGAATCAGATTTTATCACCTACAACCAGTGGGCAAGCCTGAGTCGGGCTTCCTATCTAAAATATGTAATAAATCAGTCTGCCTCAACCTTTTAAGTTTAATCAGACCTTAAACAGTACGTGCAAGACATGCTAAATTATGTGCTTCTTTGTGTAAAGGATGTGTATTTGAACCTTTTATTTGTTTATATGCTTTTCCCAAACTTGCTATATGTGTTTTTTTGCGTGTCGTCTTAGTATTTTACCTTTTGAAACCATAAATAAGCCCAATATCTCCTCCCTTTAGGATTAGCAGTCCCAAGTACCTCCAGTGCTGATAGGAGTGGGGAGGGTAATAGCATGCAATAAGTAAATGAGACCATTCTGCACTTTAATACCTTAACGGGGTGGTAAAGGGTAGATATGGATATGATGACCACGAGATAACATCACGTGTTACCCCTTACCGAGGAGTGATTACCGGATATTGTGTGGGGTGATCCATATTAGTAATAAACCTAGGACCCCCTTCCCTTTGTTCTTTGTTTCTTTTTAAATCTTTTAAAACCATTTCTTCTAACAAAAATAAACTCTATTTAGTTCTTTCCAACATTGTTTATTTGTGACCATTACGTGAAAATCCCCTCTTATTTGAGACTCTTACTTGCCTATATGTTATTTGCACTTAAGTCACAACAATAGTTTGGCCAGGAACCACACTAGTGGATCCTGAGGGGTGCCTAACACCTTCCCCTTGGGATAATTTCAAGCCCTTACCCAATCTCTGGTTATCCAAATCAAATCTTTCTTAGTGTCCTAATGTACATAAATCATTAGGTGGCGACTTTTCAATTCAAAACCCAATTCCCAAAAGGGAACAAGTTGTCTTATCAAATGTCATAAACCCGATTTCACAAGAAAAAGGAGGCGCGAAAAAGATAGACTACTCCTCCACCTGAAGTTGGTAACATGGGTCAACCCCAAGATGCAATGCCAAATCAAGTGCAAGGGCAGGGAGTTCAGGACGCTCCACCCACAGTGCCAACTATTGCACCTACTTTTGCCTTACCTACAGACGTAATGTCAAGGTTATTGAATGTGTTAGAGGCAACGGTGCCTACTAAGGGTGGAAGTTCAGCTCCTCAGGGTACTTTACAGACACAAGCACCTACACAGACTCAAACTTTCAGATATTAGGAAATATCCCTACAAGAGCTCCTGAAATTGAAATCAGCAAAATGCAGAGGTTCCGATAATTCAGTAGATCGTCAAAGTTTCTTGGATGGGACACTCAAGGCATACGTGTTCTAGGATGTTCTAGTGAGAGAATCGTGGAGCTCGAAGCATACAAACTAGAGCATATGTCCAATACATGGTATGAAACTATGTTGCTAGGAAACCTAACAGGATCAATACCACTACATGGGATGAGTTCACTAAGTTGTTCAAGAATCATTTTCTTCTAGACATGTAAGGCCCCGAAAAATTTTGCTAAGTAATTTAGGATTTCTAGGTGCCAAGTACGCTAATTATAATATTTTATGTGCTATTAACATAATGGGCATCAATTAGATTTGGTAAATAAGTGTATAAGTCATATAATAAGTAATGTGGGATCCAAGGAGGGGCCTAAGTCTAAGTCAAATCGGAAAATTTCATAATAGGCTAAAATTCCAAATGAGTTTGCACAAGTCCACACTTTGAACGGGCATATATATATATATATATATATATATATATATATATATATATATATATATATATATATATATATATATATATATAGTTTTATGTGATGAAAAACCTATCATATGAAAGCTCTTTGATTCTAGTTTCCAACACTTCAAACCGTTCGTCATTTGGACATTCCTACCCAAAGTTATGATCAAATAACCAAAGGCTGGAAAAATGCGTTCCTGTGTCAGTTTTGCGATAGCAAAACCATTATGAGGTCTGCATAATTGATCTCCGATCGCAAATCTGGTCGCAAACTGGACCAGTATAGTCTAGTATTAGGCACCAGTTTCGCAATGCATTTTGCGACCCACATTCTTGTTTTGCAGTCCATTATGCGACTGTAAACCCGATTTTGGAGGCTTGTGTTTCCTATTTTTATAACCCGACCCCATTTTAATATATAGTTTTTGGGACTTCATTTAGGGTCATTTTCTACTAATTTTAGAGAGAGATGAGAGCATATAGACAGAAAGAGAGAGAAGGAGGCTAGATTCATAATCACCCAAATCTTGCTTAAGTTTTTAAAAATCAAGGAAGATAACCACTTGATTGTCCTCCTTCTAGGTAATTCCTTCTTCCAAGATTTCACGTAAGAGGTTATAGGCTCAAATATGTTGCGAGGATTAGAAATAGGCCATGCATGTGAAACTAAGCTGTGGTATGTGATATTAAAGAACTAATTTGAGTAGTTCCTAGTAAAATTGGTTGAGGGAGGAAGGAATTTCTATTTTTAGACCTTGTAGACTACTTCACATGTTAGGTGTTTGATGAAATTCCTATGAGGGTTACACCATGGGTAATCTTCCTAATTATTAATCGATTCCCGCTATCTCCTTATAGATTGGTATTACTAGAGGTATTGGTGGATTGTAAAAACTTAAGGGAAAGCTCTTTGAGGTATGTATGGCTAACTTTAATCTTTGTAGAATCATCTCCTTAGTGTCCGTGCATTTAATATGAGTTCCTTGCATGATCATACTTGAATTGTTTGTTCTAATGTGCTGAGGCGAAAGCTTTTGTTCCCTAATTGTCTTAGTTGTTTACCATTTCACCATATTACTTGAAGTTGTGAATCCTGATTGTTTATGCTCATTATATTATGTGCACAATTCATTATATGTTGAAACTTATCAATATGAAGGATAATACTATCGAACAAATGAAAAGGGAAATAAGCTCAAATTGTTAATTGCATCTAAGTGCCAAGGGATATGTAATAAATGATGGGAAAGGAATGTGAACCGAATAACTAATTGATATGGTTATGTCCCAAAGTGAGATGGCTTAGCCGATCGGGCCGAGATCGGACTCTATCCTGTACACATGGTGGCATTTACATCGGAAGTATGAGTATAAATTATGATGTTGGTGATGTCTCGCTTGGGATGGCTTAGCCGGTCGGGATGAGAGCGGACTCTGCATAAAAAGACATGGTGGCATTATGAATTGTGGCATTTGACACTAAGAGACTATATATCAAAAGGATGAAAAGACGAAATAAGAAAATATGAGACTCTCACGTGTGTTCTCTGTATTTCTGTGCAGCATTGTTTGATTTTAATGACTATCTTCTACTTGTATATTGTTTAATTCTATTTAGAGTAAAGTTTGTTCATACATACTAGTACTATTCAATGGTACTAACGTCTCTTTTGCCGGGGGCGCTACATCTTTTAATGGATGTAGGTGGCTCCGAAGCTGGTATCGTTGATCGCAGGTAGCGCTGCCTTCCCTTTCTCTCCACAACAGTTTTGGTGAGCCCCATTTCTTTCCGGGGTTATGTATAGAATATGTCACACTTCTTTTTCTTATGTTGTTACGCTTTGAGGTATAGCCGGGGCCTTGTCGCCGACAGGGTCACTTTATCTTTTCCATCTTTAGAGGCTCCGTAGACAGATAATGGGTGGTATGGGGTATTGAAAATTTGAACTAGATATGTTGTTATTTGGCAAAATGTTTCATTCGTTTCTATTAATTGTAATAATTTGGTTAGTATGGTTGAACTGTTCATGAAAGATAGATAAAAATTGTCAATGTAATGCTCATAAAGAAGGATTTATGGAGTTCATCTCCTTGTTATTCATAAATTAATTTTGGATAGAATGAAACTCAATATGCTTGATCGGTTGAGCGTTGGTCACGCCCCTCGATTTTGGGGTATGACAAGACCGAGAAACTTCCTATTCTATGCACCGTACATCCTTTACCAATAAAAACTCAAGTCATTCCGTGATTCTCATACACCTATAAAGCATAACATATCCTTTATTAAAATTTCCTTTACTCGAGCCATCCTCGGTCTCAACCTCCGCAAGCCATAACTGATTCATCAGTGTGCCTCAAACTGGAACCAACATAGCACATAACCGTACAATCAACTAACCAATAGCAGACTCCCCCACTTTGCTCAAATTCATAGATCAAAACACACAATAACTCATAATACATATACTTTGTACTGCCATAATACCATAGTTATATTAAACTCAATCCTTCATAAGCTCCTGCAACACAGACCATCTAGTACTTTAAATCTTCTACAAATCTTGCATTCACCCTTGTAACAGTCAAGACCACTCTATTAAGCGATCAAAATTCAAATTGTAACACATGTATTTCACAGGTAAAAGAAGTCTTCCAAAAAAAAACATAAGGATCACACAAACTTTAGAACACTCTACAGGAGATAACCCACTTGCTTCGCTTCAAACTAACATCTCTTTATAACCTTCCACCGTCCTAAACATTACAAAGTCACTTAATCATCCTGGTTCTAAACTCATATCACAACATGAAATCTACTTCACTTTCCAACTAGGCAACATAAAAAGATCCTTCGATGCACCCACAACTCGAGCTATACATCAAATCATGATGGAAATCAAGCACCGGATAGTTCTTACCACCTCCAAGTAGACCCTTCTCGTCTCATTCAAATCATATGAATACATCTTGCAGTCACATCATACTCATCACATAGCTATGCAGTCATCACTTCCCTTAATAAGGACACTATCGAACACATAAATCCAAAAATACGCGCTCGCTCAATCAACAGCTTAGGGCTCAAGCTATATGCAAGGCCCAGCCTCCAGTCCTCCACACTGGCATGACATCAACACATACAGATCACATCTCGCCACTCGATCAAGGAATCACAAGCCATCGACGCACAGCCAATATCGAGCGCCCATGTGCTTATAGGAACACGTGAAAGGAATTCAAAGAGTTACATTTCAAGTTGAATCAAGGACGCACGATAAGAATTCAAGAATGTGAAGTTTTTTCTAAAGGTTCTATAATTTCCCGGGGATAGTACAGACGTCTCCGTACGGATCCGCGAGACTCTACTAAACCTGTTCATGACTCATTGGACCTATGTAACCTAGGCTCTGATACCAACTTGTCACGATCCTAAAACTGATCCGATCATGATGGCACCTATCGTGAAACTAGGCCAGCCAACATAACTTTCGAATCAATCATTAATCAATATAAATCATTTTTAAGCTTTTAATTAATCCAAATATCTCATAATTTAGGTCTAAATAAATAGTGCGGAATAAATACACAAGCCCGATATAGGGTATCACAAGTTACGAGCATCTACTAAGCTCTGAATACAACAAAAGTGTAAGAATGTACTAAATACAGTCTAAGGAAGACAAGTGCGAGAAAAGCAGTGTTACAAACGTCAGGCAGCTACCTTGCTAACTCCGATGACTCTTCCACTGAGCAACAAACACCCGCTACTGGGTTCAGAACTACTTGAATCTGCACACAAGGTGTAGGGAGTAATGTGAGTACGCTAACTCAGTAATTAGTAAAAGCAAATAAAATCTGAGCAATAAGAAAACACGAAATCCACTTCATAACACCACAACAAATATAGATCATTTTCAATGCACAACACAAAATTATTTACCTTGTAAATCAAGCTCAGTTTCAGTAAAACCTTTTTAAAATAACATTCAATGTTTTCAAACGAGTGATAAAATAGTGAGTATAAATGATAGGAAATGTAAACAACCCCTCAGGCTACATCATATAACTCACACTAGGTACCCACGCTCACTGAGGGTATACAGACTCCTGGAGGGGACCCTTACGGCCCGAGTGCAATATGAAGCCATCTCGTTGCATAATCAAACATGCTCTCGGTCTCATATCAGGCCACCTCGTAGCATAACAAATCGGGCCCTTATCATCATAATCATAAATCAGTACCACATTATTGTGGCACGCAGCCCGATCCCATTATATCATCACAACACAAGCCCTCGGCTTCACTCAGTCAAAAATTTCTCAAGCCACTCGGGCAATAGTAAAAATATGATATTTATCCCAAAATATCATTTAAAATGTCAAAACGGAATAAATATGGCTGAGTTATAAAAACAGTATAATACAGCATGACTGAGTACAAATATAAAGTCAAACAGTGAGGAGTAGTAGTAAAAATCCCCTAAAGGTCCAAAATAGCTGGCACGAAGCCCAAATACGACATTCAGCCCAAAATACCGTGATAATTTCCATAACACAATGATATCAAATAGTTTTCAATCAAATACGCGACTTAACAGTCATGCGGGACCGACTAAGTCACAATCCCCAATGGTGCACGACCCCACACTCATCATCTAACATGCGCGTCACCTCAAAGTAGCAGAACAATGTGAAATCTGGTGTTTTATACCCTCAAGACAAACATTTGCAATCATTACTTACCTCAATCCAGTCCAAACTCTAGCCCGCGATGCCTTTGCCTCTTGACTCGGTCTTTGAATGCTCCAAATCTGACCAAAATCGTATTCATACCATCAAAATATGCTAAGGGAACAAAGCTCACTTAAAAATATCCAATTTATACCAAAAATCCCGAAATTGGCCAAATCCGGCCCCCGGACCCACGTCTCGGAATCCATAAAAATCACATCAATATAATTCTTATTCCATCACGAGTCTACCCATATCAAATTCATCGAAATTCGACCTCAATTGCCAATTCAAATCCCCAAAAGAATTCTCAAACTTTTCTTCCATTTTTCCCGAATTTCCACTATAATTTCTCAAATTAAATGATGAAATTCAAGACTAAATCATGGAATTAAACCAAATATGAGTGAAGAATACCTTCTCTCGCACTATCCAATGGCTTTTTGTGATATTGGACTTAAACCCTCGATTTTTAAATGTAAACTATCTGCCCATATATTTTTTTTATTGCGAACGCGGAAACACCCTCGCGTTCACGAAGCATAAAGCTTCACTAACCCAAAATTCCTTGTACGCGAACGCAAGGACCCTCTCGCAAAAGCGATGTACAACTGACCTACCTCTTCGCGAATGCGACCTCTACTATGTGAACGCGTAGAACAAATGCCTTGGGATCCCAGCTATTCCACTTCCTCTACGCAAACGCGACACAACCCTCCGAACGCGATGACCACTGAGCTCATTCCCTTCGCGAACACGGGACCACCTTCGCAAACGTGAAGACCAAATCCACTGCCTCACATCCTAACCCTTTGCGAACGTGAAGGTCAAAAACCTGCAACAACAACAACAGTTTTTCTGCAACTTTTTCCAACACGAAATGATCTGTTCAATCACCCTAAACTCACTCGAGGCCCTCGAGACCTCAACCAAACATGCCAACATATCCCATATCATCATTCAAAATTTTTCCAATCTTTGGAACGCTCAAAATAACATCAAAACACTAAGATCACATCGAATTCAAGCCTCAAATTCCGCTTTCGATCAAAAAGTGTTCACTACAAAAAAATGGTGAGTTTGCGGAGGTTTAATTGCGGCGTTTATTGCAACCTCCACAATTTATATCAAATTGGGGGGTTTATACAACCCCTATAAATATATTATATTTTTTCGCGGTCAATAACATCCGCCAACCTTAAAAAAACAAAAGCGCGTACTAACCCCAAATTTTCCCTCTTTTTTGAACCTTTCCCTCTTTTTTTGGAAACCCCTCAATAATTTCATTGTACTTTAGTCGTATATTTTCTACTTTCATGAAAGAGAAGCTTTTCAGCTTTCATTTTCTTTCACTTGAAAAATTAAATATGAATAGTTTAATTGTAAGAATAGTTCATAATTTTTTTATTCAATTTTATAAAGTATGAATGATCAGTCCAAGTAATACTCTAAATCGGGATACCTGAAGTATGCTTTCTTGCTTATTAGATTCACAAACTTCGTAAGTCAATTTAATCTTTATGTTAAATTCACTGTCTATATTCACTGGCAGAGCTTTTAGCATAACTTTATTCTAACACGGTTAATTCATTGTCGATATTCTATGATGTTTAAGTTGCAATCTATATATTCATTTTTACACTCAAATAGCATCTCAAAATATTGAGCGGAAAGAATGCATATACTACAAACTCAGAAGCTGAAAGAAAAAGTAATTAAGGCAGAACAAAAAGGAAATCCCAAAATCTAAACACTACAACACCTTTCAAGCCTAAACCACAAGAATTTGATCTCACAAAAGAGTCCAAGATCTTTGCAATATCACTAGCACAAGGTCTTGTTGTTGCTTCTCTATTAGTGCATTGCAGTGCTAAGTGATTATTAGTTAGTGATACTTGATTGAAGCTAAGTGATTATTAGTTAGGATATTGTTGAGGTACTTTTTGGTAATTATATTTTATTTTGATTGTTTTGTAGCCAATTGATGCGGCTTGCGGATCCATTTCACCCATGGATATAAGAAGATCATCCGGTGGAAGTAATCCTAACGACAACCAATGAAGTTGCTTGCAAATGTATTAGATAATTAAGTAACGTACTCGATTGAATGGTGATCTTTTGTCCATAATGGTTGCAGTGGATGTTCTGCTTAAAGTTAGTTTTAAGACAAATTAAAATATTGATGTTTTGTATTTAATGGTTGGAGTAGTTGTGAGTTTAAAGCAATTTTTTGAGACTAATGATAATTTATTTTAATGTATTTTATGGTTTATTAATATATTGATGTTACTCGATTCCAATAAGCAATTTATATAATTTGTTGATGCTTCATTATATTAATATAATTGAAATTGGAACAGTTATGGAGTAACATTGCAGGAAAAGAAAAAAATCTATAAATAACGGAGGTTATAATTGCCACTATTTAACCTATAATAATATTATGTTATAACCTTTGTGGGGGTTAAAGAAAACACTTGTGGGGGTTATAAACCTCTGCTATTTTTTAACAAGTGACAGACAAACTACCAAATTGCGTCGGTTATACCATCGTCAAATATCCGCCGCTATATAATAATGGCGGTCTGTCAAAAAACCCCCGCAAATTAGTTGCGGCGAACATTATTGCGGGGGTTTTGGAAATTGTCGTAAAAGCATATTGCAGAAGTTTCTGACCGCCGCAATATATAAATAAAACCTTCGCAAATTCAGCGTTTTTTGTAGTGTTTTCAAATCTCGTCCGAATGACCTCAAATTTTGCACACACATTACAAATGACACAACAGACCTACTCCAACTTCCGGAATTCCATTCCAACCCCTATATCAAAATCTTATCTATCAACCAGAAAATGCCAAAATCCCAATTTCGCCAATTCAAGCCTAAACCCTCCACGAACATCCAAAATACATTCTGATCACGCTCCTAAGTCCCAAATTATCTAACGAAGCTATCAAAATAATAAAAATTTAAATCCAAAATCATATACTAACAAGTCAAAACTTGGTCAAACCTTTCAAATTTTTAAACTTCAAACTGAGAGTTGTTCTTCCAAATCCATTCCGAATACCCTGAAAAACCGAAACCGATAATTTACATGAGTCATAATACATCATACGGGACTGATCTTACTCGAGAACTGGCGAGCGAAATGCAAAATCTCAAAACGACCGTTCGGGTCGTTACAATTGCATGAATTATATTGAATTAATAAGATTTCCTTATAATCATACAGATACAGATCACCCAAGAAAATGCAGATATAGCAAGTTAAAGATATCTATTTATAAACAATCTACATGTCAACAAAATGTGATACATCGATCTGAAGGGGAACCAAGGTATAAAGTTGTCATCTTCATTTTTTATGGTCTTCGGCAAACACATTGAGGCATGTTACATGACATATCCAGGGTAGGAACTTATTATTTGCAAAAGACAATATAGAAATGCCATGTGATGAGAGAAGTATACAAGAAGCAATGCAACTAAGTTATGTATTTCAACTATTCATTAGAAAATAATTATCCAATAACAACTTTCAAACAACATCCTTTTCCATTTTATAATGCTAATCATATAATGCAGGTCCAAAGTAATTGAAAGGCAAAAATAAAATACGAAATTTCAGCAGCACTTGATACTCCTGATTTTGTTCTACCTGCATCTTTGTCTTAGTGCTGATGGTTCAGAAAATTACTTTACCGTGCAACCAGAGAAAATAAGAGCAACACCTGCACCAAATCTAAACAAATGATTAAATCTATTAGCCTCCTTGGCATCGTAATCTGCATAGAAAATCATCTAAAACATCAGTAATAGATTTAACAACAGTGATTTCCCCACCAAAGCTCAAGGGCAATGATTATATAGACAGAAAGATCTATTGATGATCATATTACAACTTGTCAGCACTATAGCTAGAATGGTAATAATGGGAAATAAAACCTTTACAAATTTTGTATGACCAACTGCAACTGAAAAAAATAGGAGATCAAGATATAAAACCATGATGAAATAGTGCTACCAATTTTTAAGACTTAGTGAGCAATACTACACCATAAACAGAACCTTTAGCTAAGTTATTCACCAGTAGTGGTAGATTGGATAGAGCTGGAACAACATTTTACAACTCCACCATTTTGCTATACCAACAAATTTCCTCTCCGCACCCCTGCGATGTAACCACACAAAAATAAATTCCCATGCATTCTAAAACATGTACACAGATTTTACATAGAAACATGTAAAGCTAGGCAATTGAAAATAGAACTAATAAAGGCAATATAGGAAGGAAAATTTTCATCAAGCACATAGTTAATTGTACAGCTTTTAATAATGTGACCATCATCAGAACTTACTTTTCCGTATGACTGTTATTTAATTAGGCTTTCACTGAGTACCAATTTATTTTTGACTCGCTCGATGAATTACTTCCTATCAATTAGAAATATTAGATAAAAACAGCAATTAACCAGTCGATCATTATTACCTTTCCAATAAAATTTCTTAAAATGCCAAAAGATAGTGAAGGTGGGGATAATGTAAAATACTTCAATAACATATAAGAGGAGTTCACATGACTGATATCATGTATATACAACGGATCTCATGTGATTAACAATATAAAGATATTCTTTCATGAAATCCATCTCAAAGTAAGAAATCCACATTATTTTTGCATAAGGAAGTTAATTAATGATAAATTATAAATTGAGATGAGAAGAGCATCTCGCACTTTTCATATTTCCAGCCAAAAGTTGATGTTTAATATTCTCTTGCCGTAACTGTGATGACCCAAAAGGTTATCTTTTGTTTTAGAGTAAAATTTCGTATTCTGAGGCCTTGAAAACCTCCTTTGGTTTCTCCTCGGTTTACGTGCGTAGTCTAGACATATATCTGGAAAGCCTTAATGTAAAAATTTGAGAAAAGATGCTAGATTTTTCATTTAAAATAGAATTAAGTTGACTTCTATTACTATTTCCAGTAAACAGACCCGGACCCATATTTCGAAAGTCCCGTAGGGTCTATATCAAAATATGGGACTTGGGCGTATGCTCAGAATCGAATTCCGAGGTCCCTAACCCGAGAAATGAATTTTTGAAGAAAATAATTTGCTGAAAAATATAAATATTTTTAGAAATGAAATAGTGTGTAATCTTGATGGTATCGGGCCCGTATTTTAGTTTCGGAGCCCGGTACATATTTAAAATAATAATTAAGTCGAATCTATGAAATTTGGTAAGAATCAGAGTTTATTTAGTATAAAACCCATAGTGAAGAAAATGGAAATTTTAATGTTCTTAAGATTTTCATGAATTTTGGTGCTAAATTCATAGTTGTTGATGTTATTTTGATTATTTGATCGCGCGAGCAAGTCTATATGATATTTTTAGACTTGCGTGCATGTTTGGTTTGGAGCCACGAGAGCTTGGGTGAATTTTGGATAGGCCACAGAGTGATTAGAACTTAGGAAACTCAGCTGATACATCTTGTACTTTGCACAGGCCTTTGATCTCGCAATTGCGAGATCAGGCTTTGCTATTGCGAAGTGAACAGTCCTGGGAGATGCGTCAATAATGTCGCAATGCGAACCAGGCCTGGGCAGGCCACCCTCACAAATGTGAACTTTTGGTCGGAATTGCAAAGGCCCTTCTGTCACAAATGCGATATTTTCATCGCAAATGCGAAGACAACAACAATATCATAATTGCGATAACTGCGACCTGCTAAGTTAGATTTCAGATGAGATTTTCTATTATTTTTCAATTCTCTCAAACCCTAAACATCCTTAGGCGATTTTTCAAAGGCTCAAACTTCTCCAAATCATAGGTAAGTGATTTCTAACTCATCTTCTTCAATCTAATTCATCTTTTTAAATGATTTCACTTCAAAATCTAGGGTTATATTTGGAAAATTAGGTGTTCTTGACTAGAAATTAGGATATTTGAATTTTGGGGATTTGGATCTCAATTTGAGGTCGGATTTCAAAACCAATTGCATATTTGAGTTTGTGGATGAATGGGTTATTGGGTTTTAGTTCGAACTTTGAGTTTTGACCAAGCATGCTCGGGGTCGATTTTTGACTTTTTGGGGAAAATATTGGAAAATCTATATTCATGCATGAGAATTGATTTGTTTAGTAATTATTGATGTTATTAAGTAATTATGACTGGATACAAGTGGATTGGAAGTGGAACAGAGAGGTAAAGCGGTAATTAAGGCTCGATTTTTGTCCATGGAATTGAGGTAAGTGTTTGGTCTAACCTTAGCTTGAGGGAATAGGAGTTTTGGTCTTATTTGCTACATGTTAGTGTTGAGTACGACATATAGGTGTGGTGAGGAGTAACTATACGTTGGTGTCGAGCATGCCCATGAGTCCTATACCATGATTGTTGTGACTCTTATTATATACTGTCCATGATTAAATTGATGACTATCAATGTGGAACAAGACTTATGATAATTTCTTGATAATTGATCGTTGTTGGGTATTGGCTCAAGTTGAGATTTATTTTTGTGAAGTAATTTTTTGAACGTGATTGGATAAAGTTGATTCCCGTTCCGGGATGTTATTGTTTATATTGTTGTTTCACTTAACGGGATATATTTGTTTATATAGTTGATTACCTTGTTGGGATGTATTGTTTCTATTGTTTGGGTAAGGAAGAGTGTAAAGCATGAAGGGTGATGCCGTGCATGATATTGTGAGTGAGTGTTAATTCACGGAGGGTGATGTCGTGCCGATATTATGACCATTTAACGCATGAAGGGTGATGCCTTGCCATGATTATAAGAGTTAATGCACGAAGGTTGATGTCGTCCCGTTTCTGTTGATTCTTGTGGTGAGAATAAGAGTAAAATAATGAAGGGTGATGTCGTTCAGGTGCTACTGTTTCACTATTGTTGTTGATACAAATATCGTGTTCATTATGCTTCTTTATTAAACAACTGTTAGACTTTGATATTTCCCCTCAGCATATTCCTCTTCCCATATTTATCTGTTATTTCCTGTTATTATATTTTATTCATATATGAGTTAACTGCACCGGTTTATATGGTTGTTGTATCGTAGCCTCGTCACTACTTCACCAAAGTTAGGCTCGACACTTACCTATACATGGGGTCGGTTGTACTGATACTGCACTCTGCACTTTTTATGATGATTTTGGTGCTGGACCTCGTGGAATAGATTTGGGGTTACTGCCTTCAGTCCACAGGAGGCCCGAGGTAGATCTGTCGGCTTTCGCAGACTCCGAAGTCCCTTTCCTTATGGTTTAGATATACCATCTCCTTTAATTTCGAGAATAGTTGTATTTCTTTTAAGCTAAATTTTTAGAAATCTTTAGATGTTCGTGACATTGTGATACCGGATCGTTGGGTAGCCTTGTTTTAGAACTTAAGTTGTTATATTACTTCCACATTATATACCTTCGTAGCTTTATTTGCAAATTATTACTGTTTGGGTTAATAATCAATGTGTTAGAATGTACCGATTGGCTTGCCTAACTTTCATGAGTAGGCGTTATCACGACTCTCGAGGGTAGGAAATTCGAGTCGTAATAAGTTGGTATCAGAGCACTAGGATGCTTAGGTCTCACAATTCACGAAAAAGCTTGGTACAGTCTTAGGATCGGCATAGAGACGTCTGTGCTTATCCCCAGAGTCTACAGAGTTCAGGAAAAACTTCACCTCTATTCGTTCCTATCGTGCGACTTGATTTCTCAATGCTAATTGAACTACAACTATGTTTTTCGCAGATGATGAGAACACGTACCATTTCATCAGCTGTCCAGCAGCCCAAGCCCCAAGTGGCATCTCCTATAAGGGCAGAGTCCGAGGCCTTTCTAGAGGTTAAGGCTGACGGAAGGCTCAGCCCAGAGCTCGAGCAGCAGCACCAGCGGTGGAGCCTCAGGTAGAGTTTGAGGATAAGGTTTTAGCACGGACAGTTCCAGCAGGGCCAGCTCATGTGCTAGAGGGATTCATCGCCACCCCGGTACTTTAGGATGCTCTGGTCCGTCTAGTAGGCCTTATGGAGAGCGTCACTCAGGCAGGAATATTCTTTATAACACCAGCTATCTCTCAGGCTGGAGGAGGAGCCCAAACTCCTGCTACTCACACTCTAGAGCAAATAGCTCCCCAATTTCAAACTCTAGCAGCTCAGCCAGTTGGGGTAGTTTAGCCGGGTGTTGTGGCATAGACCGGTGAAGGGTCAGCTATGTCTGTTGATGCCTTGTGGAGACTGGACAAGTTCACCAAGATTTTTACTACGACATATGGTGGTACATCTTTAGAGCATCCCCATGATTATGTGGACAACTGCCACGAGGTTTTACGGAACATGGGGATAGTGGAGACCAATGGAGTCGACTTTGCCGCTTTTCGTCTGTCAGGTTCCGCCAAGACTTGGTTGAGGGATTATTGTTTGGCTATACCAGCTAGGTCACCGACTTTGACTTGGGATCAGTTCTCTCAGCTATTTCTGGAGAAGTTTCTTCCTATCACTCAGAGGGAGGACTATCGGAGGCAAATTAAGTATCTGCAGTAGGGTTCTATGATCGTAACCCAGTACGAGACCATATTTATTGACTTGTCCTGTCATGTTTTTCTTATACTTACCACTGAGACAGAGAGGGTGAGGAGGTTTATTGAGGGATTAGCTCAGCCTATCAGATTAAAGATGGATAAGGAGACAGGGAGTGAGATTTCTTTCCAGGATGCAGCCAATATGGGCAGGCGAGTTGATATGGTTTTATCACAGGGGAGTGGTCAGGGGTCTAACAAGAGGACTCGTCATTCTGGCAGGTTTATCGTGCCTCGTCTAGAGGTAGAGATTCCTTTGGTAGAGTCCATCTTCCCACACTGTTTCATTCAGCACTTCAGGCTTCTCACGGTGCTCTAGGTGGCCGTGATTCTCATATGCAGTATTAAGATAAGCTACCTTATAGTGCATCACCAGCTCCTATATTTGCACCTCCATTCCAGAGTTATCAGAGTGGTTACTCAGGCCATCAACATCAGTTTCAGGGTCAGCAGTCCCAGCCACCGAGGACTTGTTATACTTGTGGAGATCCGACGAACATTGCTAGATTTTGCCGTCGAGCATCGAGCAGTTCTCAGCATCAGGTTTCTCGTGCCATAGTTCAGGCACCGGGTGTTCCACCGTCCACTCGGCCAGCTAGAGGTAGGGGTTAGGTAGCTAGAGGTAGAGGTCGAGGTTTAGGCCAGGCCGCCAGAGGTGGAGGCCAGCCAGCAGGAGGTCGTTCTAGGGATGTAGTTCTTAGTGGTGGGGCCAAGCCTCAATGTTGTACTTTCCCAGCAAGGCCTGAGGCTGAAGCATCCGATGCCATTATCACAAGTACAATTTCAAATTTTAGTAGAGGTGCATCTGTTCTATTTGATCCCTGGTTTACCTACTCTTATGTATCATCTTATTTTGCTACATATTTAGTTGTGCCTCGTGATTTTTTGAGTGCTCCTGTATATGTGTCCACACTGGTTCTATTATTGTAGATTGTGTCTATTGCTCGTGTGTGATTATTATTGGGGGTATTGAGACCCGTGTTGATTTCTTACTTATGGACATGGTTGATTTTGATATCATATTGGGGATAGATTGGCTATCACTTTATCACGCCATATTGGACTATTACGCCAAAGACCGTGACCTTATCTTTATTGGGGTTGCCTCAATTGGAGTGTAGATGGACTCCTATTCATTCTACCAACAGTGTCATTTCTTATATGAAGGCTCGATGTATGGTCGAGAATGGGTGATTGACTTACTTGGCATATGTTCGTGATTCTTGTATTGAGGTTCCTTCTATGGACTCCGTACCAGTTTTTTGTGAGTTTCAAGATATATTTCCTGTAGACCTGCTGGGGATGCAATCCGATAGGGATATCGACTTTTGCATTGATTTGGCTCGGGGCACTCAGCCCATTTCTATTCCGTCGTATCGTATGGCCCCGCCAGAGTTTAAGGAATTGAAGCAGCAGCTGCAAGACTTGCTTGATAAGGTATTTATTAGACCTAGTGTCTCTCCCAGGGGTGCACCAATATTGTTTGTTAAGAAGAAAGATGGGTCAATGAGGATGTGTATTGATTATCGGCAATTGAACAATGGCACAATCAAGAATAAGTATCCATTGGCAAAGATTGATGATTTGTTTGATCAGCTTTAGGGTGCCAAAGTGTTTTCAAAGATTGATTTGAGATCGGGCTACCATCAATTGAGGATTAGGGCATCTGATGTCCCTAAGACAGTTTTCCACACTCGGTACGGGCATTGTGAGTTCCTAGTGATGTCCTTTGGGCTGACAAATGCCCCAGCAGCTTTTATGGATTTGATGAACCAGGTATTCAAGCCTTACCTGGATTCCTTTATGATTGTCTTCATTGATGATATTTTGATCTACTCTCGCAACATAGAGGATCATGAGCAACATCTTCGAGTTGTTTTTCATACTTTGAGGGACAATCGGTTGTATGCTAAGTTTTTGAAGCATGAGTTTTGGTTGACTTCAATTGCCTTCTGGGGTCACATTGTATCAGCATAGGGTATTCAGGTGGATCTGAAGAAGATAGAGGCAGTCAAGGACTATCCTAAACACAACATCAGCTACAGAGATCCGGAGTTTCTTGGGTTTGGCGGGTTATTACTGTTGGTTTATGGAGGGGTTTTCATCTATAGCAGCCCCGATGACCAAGTTGACCTAGAAGGGTTCCCAGTTCAGGTGGTCGGATGAGTGTGAGTGAGCTTTCATAAGCTCAAGACAGCTTTGACTACGACGTCGGTGTTGGTTTTGCCTATGGGTTCAGGGCGATATACCGTATATTATGACACATCTTGTATTAGACTTGGTGCGAAGTTGATATAGAATGGAAAGGTTATAGCATATGTTTGCGACAGTTGAAGATTCACGAGAAGAATTATCTACTTCATTATTTGGAGCTAGCAGCCATTGTTCAGGCACTAAATATTGGGAGGCATTATTTATATGGCATGTCATGTGAGGTGTTCACAGATCAAAGAGTCTCTTGTATTTGTTCAAGCAGAATGAGCTAAATTTGAGGCAAAGAAAGTGGTTGGAGCTATTGAAAGACTATGATATCACCATCTTGTATCATCCGAAGAAGGCCAATGTAGTGGTTGATGCTTTGAGTAGGAAGTCAGCCAGTATAGGTAGTCTTCTGTATATTCCGGTCGGTGATAGACCACTTGCTTTAGATGTTCAGGCTTTACCCAATCAGTTCGTGAAGTTGGATGTTTTTGAGCCCAGCCGTGTTCTAGCTTGCACAGTCGCTCGATCTTCATTATTTGAGTGTATCAGGGGTCGATAGTATAATGACCCTAATTTTCTTGTCCTTAGGGATACAGCGGCACGGTAGTGCCAAGCAGGTTACAGTTGGAGATGATGGAGTTTCGAGAATGCAGGGTCGAGTTTGTGTGTCTAATGTGGATGGACTTCGAGAGTTGATTCAAGAGGAGGCCCAGAGCTCCCAGTATTTTATTCATCCGGGCGCTGCTAAGATGTATCAGGACTTGCGGCAACATTATTGGTGGAGGAGGATGGAGAATGATATTGTTGCCTATGTAGCTTGGTGTTTGAAGTATCAGCAGGTAAACTACGAGCATCAAAGACTTGGTGGTTTGCTTCAGAAGATTGATATTCCTGAGTGGAAGTGGGAGCGTATCACCATGGACTTTGTTGTTGGACTCCCACGGACTCATAGGAAGTTCGATGTGGTATGGGTTATTGTTGATAGGCTGACCAAGTCAGCGCATTTCATTCTTATGGAAATCTCCTATTCGTCCGAGAGGTTAGCTGAGATCTATATCTTGGAGATTGTTCGTCTTCATGGTGTGCTCGTGTCTATTATTTCTGACCAAGGTATGCAATTTACCTCGCATTTCAGGAGGGCATTTCAGCATGAGTTTTGTACTCGGGTCAAGTCAAGCACAACATTTCATCCTCAGATGGTCGGACAGTCTGAGCATACTATTCAGATTTTTGAGGATATGCTCCGATCATGTGTTATTTACTTTGGAAGTTCGTAGGATCAGTTCTTGCTATTAGCGGAGTTAGCCTATAATAACAACTATCAGTCGAGCATTTATATGTCTCCTTATGAGGAATTATATGTTAGATGGTGTTGATCGCCAGTTGGGTGGTTTGAGATGGGGAAAGCTCGATTGTTGGGCACAGATTTGGTACAGGATGCCTTGGACATAGTTAAGATCATTCAGGATAGGCTTCTTACAACTCAGTCTAGGAAAAAATTTATGCCGAACGTAAGTTTCAGGATGTGTCATTCATGGTCGGAGAGCAAGTATTGCTTCGGGTGTTGCCCATGAAGGGAGTGACGAGATTTGGGAAGAAGTGCAAGCTAAGACCTAGGTTCATCGGATCTTTTGAGATTCTTGATGAAGTGGGAGAGGGGGCTTACAGACTTGCATTTCTGCCGAGTTTATCAGCCGTGCATCCAATATTTCAGGTTTCCATGCTTCGAAAGTATCACAGCGATCCATCCCATGTATTAGACTTCAACACTGTCCAGTTGGACAAAGAATTGACCTATGAGGAGGAGCTGGTAGCTATTCTAGACCGGCAGGTTTGTCAGTTAAGATCGAAGAATTTCCCTTCAATTTGTGTGCAGTGGAGAGGTCAGCCTCTTGAGGCAGCAACTTGAGAGTTTGAGTCTGATATGCGGAGCTGATATCCCAATCTTTTCACCGACTCAGGTACTTCTCTATGTCCGTTCAAGAACGAATGATTGTTTTAGAGGTGGAGAATGTGATGACCTAAAAGGTCATCTTTTATTTTAGAGTTCGTTTCCTTGTTCTAAGGCCTTGAAATCCTCCTCTGTTCTCTTCTCAATTTGTGTGCGGAGTTCGGGCGTATATCCGGAAAGCCTTTATGTGAAAATTTGAGAAAAGATGCTATATTTTGCCTTCAAAATAGAATTAAGTTGACTACGGTCAATATTTTAGGTAAACAGACTCGGACATGTTCTCGACGATCCCATAGGGTTCGTATTAAAATATGGAACTTGGGCATATACCCGGAATCGAATTCTGAGGTCCTTAGCCCGAGGAATGAATTTTTGAAGAAAATTATTTGCTGGAAAATATTAGAATTTTTAGAAACTAAATAGTGTGTAATCTTGATGGTATCCGGCTCGTATTTTGGTTCCGGAGTCCGGTACAGGTGTTAAAAAATAGTTAAGTCGAATTCATGAAATTTGGTAAGAATCGGAGTTGATTTAGTATAAATCGGACCCATAGTTGAGAAAATGAAAATTTCAATGTTCTTAAGAATTTCAAGAATTTTTGCGCTAAATTCATAGTTGTTGATTTTATTTTGATGATTTGATCACACAAGCAAGTCTGCATGATATTTTTAGACTTGCGTGCATGTTTGGTTTGGAGCCCCGAGGGCTCGGGTGATTTTTGGATAGGCCACAGAGTGATTAGAACTTAGGAAACTCAGCGGATGCATTTGGTATTTTTCATAGGCCTCTGATCTCGCAATTACAAGATCCAGCTTCGCAATTGCGAAATGAACAGGATTAGGAAATGCGACAATAATGTCGCTAATGTGAACCAGGTCTGGGCAGGCCACCCTCGCAAATGCTTTGCGAAATGAACAGGATTGGGAAATATGACAATAATGTCGCTAATGTGAACCAGGTCTGGGCAGGCCACCCTCGCAAATGCGAACTTTTGGCCGAAATTGCGAAGGCCCTTCGTCGCAAATGTGACATTGTTATCGCAAATGCGAAGGCAATAAAAATGCAAAGGGCTCGCAATTACGAACCCCTGATTGCAATTGCAAGAACTGCGACCAGCTAAGTGAGATTTCAGACAGGATTTTCTATTATTTTTCAATTCTCTCAAACCCTAAACATCCTTAGGCGATTTTTCAAAGGCTCAAACTTCTCCAAATCATAGTTAAGTGATTTCTAGCTCAGCTTTTTCAATCTAATTAATCTTTTTACATGATTTCACTTCAAAATCTAGGATTTTTCATGGGAAATTGGGTGTTCTTGGGTAGAAATTAGGGTTTTCGAATTTTGGGGATTTGGACCTCAATTTGAGGTCGAAGTTCAAAACTAATTGCATATTTGAGTTTATGGGTGAATGCGTAATTGTGTCTTGGTTTGAACTTTGAGTTTTGACCAAGCAGGCTCGGGGTCGGTTTTTGATTTTTTGGAAAAAAATTGGGAAATCTATAGTCATGCATTAGAATTGGTTTATTTTGCAGTTATCAATGTTATTAAGTAAATTATGACTAGATAAAAGCGGATTGCAAGTGGAATCGAGAGGTAAAGAGGTAATTGAGGCTTGATTTTTGTTCGTGAAATTGGCGTAAGTGTTTGATCTAACCTTAGCATGAGAGAATATGAGTTGTGGTCTTATTTACTACATGTTAGTGTTGAGTACGATGTATAGGTGTGGTGACGAGTATCTATACGTTGGTGTTGAGCATGCCCGTGAGTCTTATACCATGTTTGTTGTGACTCTTATTATGTACTGTCCATGCTTAAATTGATGACTATCAATGTGGAACAAGACTTATGATAATTTCTTGATAATTGATTATTGTTGAGTATTGGCTCAAGTTGAGATTTAGTTTTGTGAAGTAATTGTTGGAACGAGTTTGGATAAAGTTCATTCTCTCGCCGGAATTTTATTGTTTATATTGTTGTTTCCGTTGCCGGGATATATTTGTTGTTGATTCCTTTTCCTAGATTTGTTGTTTCTATTGTTCAGGTGAAGAGTGTAAAGCACGAAGGGTAATATCGGGCATGATATTGTGAGTGAGTGTTAATGCACGAAGGGTGATGTCATGCCGATATTATGAGAGTTAATGCACGAAGGGTGATGTTGTTCCATGATTATGAGAGTTAATGCACGAAGGGTGATGCCGTGCCATGATTATGAGAGTTACTGCATGAAGTGTGATGTCGTGCAATGATTATGAGATTTAAAGCACGAAGGGTGATGTTGTGCCGTTTCTGTTGATTCTTACGGTGAGAATGAGAGTAAAAGTACGAAGGGTGATGTCGTGCACGTGTTACTGTTTCACTATTGCTGTTGATACAAATATGGTGTTCATTATACTTCTCTATTGAATAACTTTTAGACTTTTATTTTCCCAGCAGCAAATTCCTCGTCCCATTTTTATCTGTTAATTCCTATTATTATTATTTCTTTCGTAAATGAGTTAACTACACAGGTTTATATTATTGTCGTGTCCTAGCCTTGTCACTACTTTGCCGAGGTTAAGCTCGACACTTACTAGTATATGAGGTCGGTTGTACTGATACTGTACTATGCAATTTTTGTGCAGATTTTAGTGCTGGACCTCGTGAGTAGATCGTGGGTTGCTGCCTTCAGTCCACAGGAGACCCGAGTAAGATTTCCTGGCATTCGCAGACTTTGAAGTCCCCTTCTTTATGTTTTAGATATACTGTCTCCTTTTATTTTGAGAACAACTGTGTTTCTTTTAAACTAATATTTGTAGAAATATTTAGATGTTCGTCACATTGTGACTTCGGATCGTTGGGTAGCCTTGTTTTAGAACTTAAGCTTTTATATTACTTCCGCATTCTATATTTGCTTAGCTTTATTTGAAAATTATTACTATTTTGGGTTAATAATCAATGTGTTATAATGTATCGGTTGGCTTGCCTAACTTTTACGAGTAGGCACCATCACGACTCACGAGGATAGAAAATTTAGGTCGTGACAAGTTGGTATCAGAGCACTAGGTTGCCTAGGTCTCACAATTCACGTACAAGCTAGGTAGAGTCTAAGCGATCGGCACGGAGACGTCTGTGCTCATCCCCCAGAGGCTATAGAGTTTAGGAAAAATATCACCTCTATTCCTTCCTATTGTGCGACTTTATTTCTCAATGCTAATTGAACTGCCACTTTGTTCTTTCGCAGATGGTGAGAACACGTATTGCTTCATTAGCTGACCAGCAACCCGAGCCCTTTGTGGCAGCTCCTATGAGGGGTAGAGGCCAAGGCCATGCTAGAGGCTGAGGACGAGGCAGGACTGAGCCCAGAGCTCGAGCAGCAGCACCAGTGGTGGAGCCTCAGGTAGAGTTTGAGGATGAGGTTCCGGCCCAGATAGTTCCAGGAGGACCAGCTCAGGTCCTAGAGGGATTCATTGCCACCCCGGTACTCCAGTATTCTCTGGTCTGTCTAGTGGGCCTTATGGAGAGCTTAAAAAGTTTTGATCAATCACCTACTTTGATCAACATTGATATGTGTCTAAATGCGATATAGGACCAGTAAAGCACTAAAGATCCCTCAAAACATTAAAATAAATTATCACTTTTTTCAGTGTTAGTAAGTACCACCATTAATGGAAACGTCAAAATATTATCGTCATACACTCTCCCTCAACTATAACACTAAAATTAAGGGGGGAATGAGTCTTGGCATTGGTTTTTTCACATAAAAATTTCTATTCCTAAATTTGTTATTGGTCATATTCCATCTTTTATTAACTAATAGTTAGTTATAGTGTGCATCGTTATCGCTTAACTTTTTTTCCTAATTACAACTTATTTTTTGTTAGTGAAGTTCAAAACTGCATTTCATGATTGCTAAACTTTCATGTCGTGATGGCGCCTATCATGAAACTAGGTCAGCCTCAACTCAACAATCAATGCCGCAATAGTAAGTTTGAAAACATTTACGAAAGCTTTTAATAGTTAAAGGACTATTTGATACATAAGAAATTTTCTGAAATAGATACAATCCAGACCAAAACTGAGGTGTCACTGAGTGCATGAGCGTCTAACGAAAATACATTATCTCATATAATGTCTAAGGGAAAAAATAAAATACAATTGGAAAATAGAGTGGAGAGGCAAGGCCTCTGAATGCCGTGTAGATACCTCAATAATTTCTTAAGTCAAAAGCCTCGGTCAACAACTGCCACAAGATCCAAAGTGCCTGAATCTGCACACGAGGTGTAGGGGGTAATATGAGTACACCAACTCAGTATGTAACAAGTTCAACCTTTGGACTTATAGGTAGTGTGACGAACTCAACCTCCTCAAGGATAACAGAAATATTGTACAGAAACGTGGCATGCTCTCAATTAAATAAACAACTCGAATATTAAAACAGAGCAAGTATGAAGAAGGGAAAGAAGTGTAACTTTGCTACATACGCATGTCAATGCACATGCTGAATGGAATTCACCATGAGGAGTGATCAAGTGCCCACAATATCAAATGCTCGTCCACTCAGTACTGTATATGGCTCGTATAGCCAGTGAAGATCCATCCCGGAATATACACAACTCTGACATCAGTCACTCAGTACTGAGGAAGGCCATTCCAGCTTATGGAGAAGGTCCATCTCCAGATAATAACTATAACAACCTCATAACCACTAGGTACCGTATATGGCTCACAAGGCCTAGGGAAGATCTATCCCAAAATATATACACATCACAGACCAACAGTCTCCAGTATTGAGGGACAGGACAATCCATCCATCATTGAGATGATCAGTCTCCAGATAATAAGTACTTCAGACCAGATCCATGTCCAGGGAAGATCCTGGACTGTGCTCACTTGGGTGTAAAGACTTCGGAGGGGCATCCCTTTTAGCCTAAGAGCTATAATAAGCCAACGAAGGCATATTCAACATTTTGTTGTGGCGTGCAGCTTGATCCCATACTTTCACTCAATATCAGGCTCTCGGCCTCACTTAGTCATTATTTCCAATCTCACGCACACGGGCTCAAAAATTTCATGATACTGTCCCGACAATATATAATGTGTCAAATAACAATAATCTAGACTAAGGCATGATATAATATGCATGAACAGGACTAAGTACAGAATATCAATGAAACTAATGATATGACATCAAGAAACGACCTCACGTGTCTCTATAGTATTGGCGTGAAGCCTTAACATGATAATTGGCATGATTTGCAGCTCATTAACTTAATCACATAAATACAACACAGATATCAGAAAGAAAGGGTCACTAAGCGGTGTCACGGAATGACCTAAGCTGCAATTTCTCATGCTGCACGCCAACATGCACGTCACTTAGCATTTGCATCACCTAAATAGTAATCGTAGAACATATAGTTTGGGGTTTCGAATCCTCAGAACTAAGTTTTCAAGTGTTACTTACCTCAAGCCAAGACAAACTCTATCCTTCGATGCCCTTGCCTCTCGATTCAGCTTTCAAATGTCCTGAATCTAACCAAAATCAGTATATAACCATCAATATACGCTGAAGGAGTTAAACCCATGCGAAAATAATCAAATTACACCAAAAATACCGAAATTGTTCAAACTTGACCTCCGGAACCAGGCCTCGAATTCCGATAAAAATCACATTACTAAAATCCCTATCCTCCCACAAATCTATACATACCAAGAACATCAAAATCGGACCTCAAATGGCCCCTCAAGTCACCACTCAAAGCTCTCCAAAACTCAAGCCCTAATCCTCCATTTTTAGGCTTTAAATTCCACTAATTTTATGATTAAACAATGAAAAAATCACCATAAACACAAATAATAAGGCACAAGTAACTTACCCCATTCAAAATCCTTGATTCGTCTTGAAAATCACTGTCCAAAGCTCAAAACTCAGTCAAAAATGATGAAGAATGACCAAGAATTTGCGAATGAGCCTTTATATACACTCTGCCCATCACTTATGCATCTGCGGAGCTGCAAATGCACAAAATCCTCCACTTCGGCGAAATTTCATTAAAAGGCATTTTCGCTTCTGCGATTGCTTGACCACACCTGCAGTCATCGCAGATGGGGGGGGGGGGGACCTAACCGCACCTGCAACCCCTGCTATGCACCTACGCTACATAACCTCTTATGCGGACCTCGCAGCTGCAGTCTCCAATCCACAGGTGCGAAAATAATACGAACAACAAAATCTACACAACTCAAATTCCAAACTTCCCGTCAACCACTCAAAACCATCATGAGGCCCTCGGGACCTCAACCAAACTTAGTCGAGCCTTCGAATTACTCAACACAACACCAAAACACCGAGTCAACCTCGGATTTAAACCTAAGAACTTATAAACTTTCAAATTTCACAAACGACGTTGAAACCTATCAAATCACCTACGAATGACCTGATATTTTGCACACACATCAGAAATGAAATTATGGACCTTCTCCAATTTTTGAAATTCCATTCAGACCCCGAATATCAAAATTTGCAGTGCTGACCGGAAAACGCCAAATTTCTAATTTCACCCATTCAAGCTTAAATCTACCACAGACCTCCAAAATAGATTTCGAACACGATCCTAAGTCCTGAATAACCTCACGAAGCTATCTTAACCATAAAAACCAATTTTTAAGATCATTTACTCACAAGTCAACTTCCGATTGACTTTTCCAACTTTATAATCAACTTAAGAGACTAATTGCCTCAGTTCTCTCTAAAATTATTCCGAACCTGAGCCAATCCGTCCAACACAACATAAAATAGTTTAACCACACAAAATGAAGCCGAAATAGGGGAAACGGGGCTTAAACTCTCGGAACGACCGATCGGGTCGTTATATTTCATAAACATTATTAAAGGTCCACAAACAAAAACGAATAATACCGATAATTTTGAAATATCTAAATTTCCATTCACATACCCTTGTTGCGACAAAGACATAATTCACTGCCAAGGAGAAGAAATATTACCAGAGTAGAAAAGACACTACTATAAAAATGAAGAACATTACCCCTTCCTTGATATTACACAGTGATTGTTACCGGCATTTGCAACATCGGGATTTGAAGTTTAGCTATCTTGGCTTCCATGAAATTGACACAATATAGTCAAAGAGTGACTGCATGAGGAAAAAGGGCTAATAAAAGAGGGAAAGGCTCAGGAAATTCTATAATAGCCTTCAGTAAATTTTGTTTTTCTCAATATGTATGAAACTAACTGGAAATAAGGAGTTTTGGGTAGAAATATTTGTTTTTAGATAAACTGGAAAGCAAAACACATGCTGAAATGTGAAGGATCAATCTTGCCATGAATCCGAGAAAAAGGAATCAAAGTATTATCCTCTAATAGGGCACAATTAATATTAAAGGCGCAAGAATCACAAATAATGAAATAACTATCAGCGGAAGGAATCTGATTTTTGAACCCTATTACAATAAATCAAAAAGCCAAATCAGAATTCTGAATGTCCATAAATTATATCGAAATAGATAATTAATTGGCTAAAGGAATATGCAATATAAAGTTTCAGGTAAAGCAAATTATAGACATACCGTAAGGCCCCGTAAAAAATAAATTATGCTCGAAACCTAGTAGCTCGTAGTGTCAAGTTCTGAATATGTGCCAGGAATGTGTAGAATTCAGCTCGCCGCGGTTTGGACCCTTGGTATTGATCTAAGCTTTTAAAAAAAAATCAAAGAATCAGTTTTCTAGAAAAATGCCATTCTGCGGCCAAGAATGCGGTCACAAATCTAGTATGCAGATCTCATTCCTACCGCATAGTGAGTCAGTGGTTTGGTCAAAATTTAGGTCAAGATGCGGTCCATTATGCGACCGCATAACTAATATGCGGACCGCATTCCCACCGCAGAGTAAGGCAATGTGTCAGTCAAACTTGATGTCAAAAATGCGGTGCATTATGCGACCGCAAACTGTGTATGCGGACCGCATAGTGGTCGCATACCGACACAGTGTGTTTTCATTTTGGCCCATTTTTTAGGGCCATTCTGCGACCGGTCTGCGGACTGCATGTTAGGAATGCGATCGCATTCCTGAGCGCATTCCACGTCGGGGCTCCAATTTTTCTAATTTTTCAACCCGACCCTCCTTTTTAATAAAACACCCCAACTCCTCATTTCAACCACTTTTCTGAGCAAAAACAAGAGAGAGGGAGGAGGGGTTCTTGAGAGAGAATTCATCTTCTTCAAAAATTTGTTACTCAAATTATCGGGGCCGGGAAATTTCAAAGCAAGTGTCTTCATCCCCATTCCTGCAGATAAAATCCCTACCCCATATTCGTTGACTTTCAGATTAATTAAGAGGGGGAAAGTCTCATGCATTAATTCTTGATAATAGGGGTTGAAACACTCTTGCATGTCTATTAAAACCTAAAATCTAGTAAGAGTAATTGGGTGGGAGTAAAGAATTGTGAAAAGAAGGGTTGATAACCTAAATGTGTTCGGATAGTAATTGTGAACTTTGATTCTAAGAAATATGTATTAAGTTGTGTGCTAGATTGACGTTGCTAGGCTTTTTGGTGAAGTTGGAAGTAGAAATTAGAAGGAAATTCGGCTCCAGGTATGTAGGAGTAACTTTGACCTTTGTAAAATCGCCTTGTTTGGTATTTGAGTGCTTGGTAAGTGATTTGTACGTGAATTGTCTGTGCAAATTCTTGCGATCTATATGGTTGAGTGTTTGTGGTTATGCCTTTCGATATAATGGTGTAAGTAATTGGCAATGAACAAAGTGTGTGATTGTAAATGGGATATGTGGTGAGAATTGTGAAACAAATGATGGAAGGAAATAGCAATTGATGCAATCAGAAAAGCTATGGTAGTAACATATATGGTTTGTCGTGAAAAATTCTTGTTGTGACATAACATGCATATGAGTTGTGGAATATTATGGAAATGGTATAGATGGCTATGGAAGTTCTTGTAAATTATAGTTTTTGCCTTTTGGAATTGTTGTTGTTGTTCCTTGAGAATTGTTGTTGTTCTTTGTGAATTGTTGATGTTGTTGTGTTGTTAGTGGAATGTGATTTTGGGTTGGGGTGATAAGGGTGGCCGAGGTAATGATAAATTTTTTCCGGTGGGATCGGGTTGCACGCCGCAACACAAAATGATAAATTTTGGGTTGGGGTGATAAGGGCGGCCGAGGTAATAAGGATGGAAAGTGATCGAAATGCCTATTGAAATGAAAATATGAAAAAGTTTTTCCTTCATGTGTATTTGATTGTTGATTCCATTATTACTTGCTATTTGTGTATGGTTTGAGTTTGCTTAAGGGAAAGTTTGTTTATACATACCAGTACAATTTAAATGTACTGACGTCCCTTTTTCCGGGGGCGCTACATTCGTGTTATGATTGTAGGTGGATCTATAGCAGTAACCCCACTTCACCGGCAGTAGCACTCTTTCATCTTCCATCAGCCGTATTGGTGAGCCCCTTTCCTCTCGGGGGCCTTGCGTGGCTCATGCCGCTTCTATTCCGGAGCCTTATTTTGGTTTTTGTGTAAGGTATAGCCGGAGCCTTGTTACCGGCAAATACTGTATCATCCTGTTGTATCTTTAGAGGCTCCACAGACAGTAAATGTGAGTTTTGAACTTATGTAATTGTATATCGGGCGATGTAAGTTGTAAGCTTCATTAAGTAACCAAGTATGTTGTGTATGTTTTGAAAAAGGTGGTTTCTATTATAAAATGGTTAGTTCCTTGATTAATGAGTAATGAAAATATGGGGTGACACGTGGGATAGGAAAGATACCCAGGTCCGCTTGACTAGGGCTACCCGATCGGGCGCCGGTCATGCCCTTCGGTTTAGGGCGTGACACATACCAATTGTAAAACTTGGTATCAAGCAGAAGCTTAAATTAAGCCTTAAAACCTACACTTTGAGACTTGAAACTTGACCAATTAGTAGCAAGCAGAAGCTTTGAGCCTAGAATCCTAACTCTTAAATAAAGAAAGTGATTCAAGATGATGAATTTGGGTTTGTAGCAAAGAAGCAACAGAGCACAGAGTGAGGCCAACAGAAGGAAGTAGGGAAGAATAAATTGCAGTAGTGTGTTCGTGCTTACAACTGAGTGTCAATCTCAAATTACACTAGATGAACTTTACCTAAAACCTCAAAATCTCAGATAATCATTGTTTTCATGTTTGAGTCTTCTCAATAAAATCGTGAAGTCTATTCAACAAAAAATATTCAACAAACACAAAGAAATCCATCTCCAGTTCTAGAAGTGTATTGAAAATCTCCAAATATGAGAGAGCATAAGACTTGGATAGACAGATAGGACCACTTTGAGAGTGTTATAAGATCTGGTATTTCTACACATTAAAAAGTTATTCTTAATTAATATGAAAAATTCAAACACATTTCACTAAACACGAAAGAAACAAAAATATCCCAATCAAAACTTTTTGCCACAAAATATAGAGGTGAGCAGATAAAGTGTATTGGATATGGTTTATGACCCTTTATATATAAGGGCTTAAGAATAGCATTTTATCTTAGCTGAGATCTTCAGTGTTGAAGTTGTTTCCGATTATTGCATCTTAGATTGCTGAAATCAAAAATCAGATGAATTTAGATGTGTGCAAGTCACACGCTGAGGAAAAAGAAGATGTGTAAAGAATAGAGAGGAAGGAGTAGGGAACAAACAGTCGGTAGAACTCACCGGCAAGCTTAATTCAGAGCAAAGGTGTGACGATCCGAAGGGGCCATCACTTATTTTCTTACCCATTCTGTACTTCTGAGGCCTTAAAAATCTCATTTAGGGTTGCCTTCATTTGCGTGCGCAGTCCGGGCGCGTAGCCGAAAAACTTAAAAATGAATTCTGTGAGAAAAAAGCTAATTTTGATATTAAAATGAGTAAATTTGACTTCAGTCAACATTTTGGGTAAACGGACCCAGACCCGTGATTTGTCGGTCCCGGAAGGTCCGTAGGAAAATATGGAACTTGCACGTATGCCCGGAATCGAATTCGAGGTCCCAAGCCCGAGAAATGAATTTTTATGCGAAATTATTTTCTGGAAATAATTAAAAAAATTGGAAATGAAATTTGATTAGAAGACTATGGTATCGGGCCCGTATTTTGGTTCTGGTGCCCGATACAAGTCTTATATGTGATTTAAGCACTTTCTGCAAAGTTTGGATGAAAACAGAAGTCATCTGACGTGTTTCGGACTTAAAATGGAAATTTGATGTTCTAAGAAAATTTAGAAGAAATAGTGAGTTTTGAGGCTTGATTCGATGTATATGATATTATTTTGGCAATTTGATCGCAAGAGAAAGTTTGTAGGTTGTTTTTGAGGCTGTGTGTATGTTTGGTTTGGAGCCCCGAGGGCTCGGGTGAGTTTTGGATAGGCCACGGGGTAAAAATTTTGGACTTAAGGAATTACAGGCCTGCAGGCTTCGCATTTCCCAAACTTTTCTCGCAATTCCCAGGATTTTTTGCATTTCCCGAATATTTTTCGCAATAATCAGGCTTCGCATTTCCCAAACTTTTCTCGCAATTTCCAAGCTTGTTAGCATTTGCCAAACTTTGTTCGCAATTACCATGTTCGCATTTCCTAAACTTTTCTCGCAATTCCCAAGCTTGTTCGCATTTTCCAAACTTTATTCGCAATTCCCGGATCGCAATTCCCAATTTTTTTTCGCAATTCCCAAACTTTGTACGCAATTCCCATATCTGCAATCTGCATTTTTCATACTTAGTCGATTTTTAAGACATTTTCACCCCATTTTTAAAACACAACTCCTTTGGGCGATTTTTCAAGAACAAACCTTCTTCAAAATCAATTGTAAGTTGATTTTTACTCATTTCTTTCAATCATTAACATCATTTAACATGTTTTCAACTTAAAATCAAGAATTTTCATGGGTGAAATTGGGTGTTTGGGTAGAACTTAGATTTTTTCTAAAACTGGTAATTTGGAGCTCAATTTGATGTCTGATTTCAAAACAAATAATATATTTGGGTTCGTGGGGGAATAGGTAACCGGATTTTGATCGAACCTCAAGTTTTGACCACGTTGCCATAAGGGGCATTTTGGTCATTGTACCTAAATTCGCGTCTTAGCTTGAATTAAATAGTAGAATTAGTTGCTTGAGATGTTATTTACAATGTGTGATTGAATTGAATAGATTTGGGCCATTTGGAGTCGAGTACTCGCGGCAAGAACATGGTTGCTAGTTGATTTTAGCCGGTTCGAGGTAAGTATCTTGTCAAACCTTGTTTGGGGGACTTCCTCTTAGGATTTGAGTCTTCTTTGTAGATTGTATTCCTTGTACGCGAGGTGACGAGTGCATGCTCGAATTTATTTGTGGAAAAATTATCCCTTTTTGGTTCTTAGATCCTTGAAATTACCTAACATGGAGTTGTTCTTGATACGATTGAGGTCCCTGCTATTAGTTTCACCTCTACATGTCTTACTTCAAATTTATTTGCCCTTTTTAGTGTATTCTTGTTGCCTAATTGACTGTTACTTATTAAACTGTAGACATTTACCCTTCTATAGTCACATTATCATTCCTAACTGCTTGTCTTTATTTTGGGAAGCACTATTCTCTTGTAATTAATATGTCTTCATTGGAAAGAAGTTAGATATCCCACGTTTAGTTGGTATTTCCTTAATTGTAATTATTTGATTCATGTTAACTTCCTTGTTGTTGAACTGGGTATTATGGAATCGTTGTTTCGTACTATTTCTCCCTTGTTGAGTTATTCTTATTGCGATTCGTATTTCTCTGTTACGGTTATTCCTTGTGAGTTAGTTGTACCGTCTTTTGGTGAACGGAAATACCTGAATTGATTCCCTTGATTTGTTCCGATATATATTGTTATTTGTTGTGATGCACGAGGTTTCTTCCATGCGGTTATTGATATTGTGATGCATGAGGTTTCTGCCGTTCGGTTATTGATATTGTTGATGCACGAGGTTTTTGTCGTGCAGTTATTGATATTGTTGATGCACGAGGTTTCTGCCGTGCGGTTATTGGTGTTGTAATGTACGAGGCTTTTGTCGTGTGAATGTTGTTGAGGGGTTCCACGAGGTCTTTGCCGTGCTACTATGGCTATTGATATATTGCACATGCGGCATAATAAGGCGGGTTATGTTCGTATATTTATATGTGGGTTGCGCATGTGGCAAAATAAGTTGGGAATATTACGATGCATGTGTGGCAAAATAAGGCGGTACTTAGTATTTTATTAATTGCTCACGCGGCGAAATAAGGTGGGCTATGTCAGGGGTTGATTGTAAAGAATTGTGACAACATGTAGAGGCATTCCTATTTTGCTTAATATTGTAATTGTGGGTTGCTCACCTGTATGAGTTTTATCGCTTGGAAGTTATGGGAAAATGTTGTACGTGCAGTTCGTTCTCCTTTTTATGCCGACTAGATGGTAGAATTCTTGTTAGAACACTTGCACCAGCGTACACACAACTGAACACTCCTATTAGAGGTGAATTACCCCTTATTTTGTTAAGGGTGGAGGTACGCCCGCAATTATCCATTATATATGTGAGAGTGGCCCTAGTTAGTCAGTTAGTTGTAAGTATGACTGTGAGACTGATGGGGCACAGGATGCCAAGTGTTAGATTTCAAATGCTGGGATTTCGTGAGTTGTGGTTTGTCTGAGATTTTTGTAAATTTGTAGAAGTAGTTGAATAAGACCTTATGTGAATATCATAGTAGGCTATGAGTTATTGCTTTGTTTCCCCTTACTGTATTGTGACCTTAGGATATGGATTATTTTTTCGCCGTCGTTATGTATTATCATTTTCTTATATTTTTGTTGTTACTTGTTGTTCTTTTCCCTCATCGTAATTGTAGCATTGTTGGTAATTTCGTGTAGTCTTTACAGTCAAGATACCTACCGGTCAAGTAAAAAATATAATGATGGGAACAACAGAAATGGTACCGGTAGTTATCTTGACTGTTCCTCGTCTCTACTCCAACGAGGTTACTCTTGATACTTACTGGGCACCATTCTGTTGTGCTCATACTACTCTTCTGCATATTTTTGTTGTGCAGATCCAGGTACTTCCACTCAGTTCTGTCAGCCTTGGGAGGAGGCGTTTCAGTAGAGACTTCATGGTATATCTGCTACGTCCGCAGATCGAAGAGTCGCTTTCCAACTTTCGAACATAAGTATAGTCCTTCAGTATTTATCCTTGTTTAGACATTCTTGAGTTAAAGCCTCTTATGTATCCCTTAGCTTTTGATTTGTGAGATTCTAGGTTTTGGGAATTTTTGTTAGCTTCGAGAGTTGTTATTGTATGTGCCAAGCGGCACCTTAGCTTTACACATTGTGAGGTTTAGTCGTAGGGATTAGGTGCCATCACGACATGTTCACAGAGGACGAACTGGGGTCGTGACAAATTGGTATCAGAGCTCTAGGTTCATAGGAGTCACAAATCACAAGCTGGTTTATTAGAGTCTTATGGATCGGTACGGAGACGTCTGTACTTATCTACGAGAGGCTATGTAACCGTTAGGAAAACTCCACTTCATTTGATTTCCCTGTCGTTCGATATTTTGGACATCGACAATCCAAAACTCTGTCTTCTACTCTCTTATAGATGGTGAGGACACGTACTACCAGAGGTGATCAGGCACCCGTTCCCCTTGCTGCAATCGTCGAAGGTCGGGGCCGGGGTAGAGTTCGAGGATGCGCACGTGGTGCAGCGAGAGCACCTGGGCGAGCAGCCGCCGAGGTACCACCAGCAAATCCAGCCGGAGTCCAGGCACCTGACACGCCTACTGCTACTACTACTCCAGCCCTTCAGGAGACTTTGGCACGGTTCATGAGTGTGTACACCACTTTGGCTCAGCCTGGGGGAGGAGCACAGACTCCCGCTGCCCGTACTTCAGAGCAGTGAGTGTATGTTGAGCAGGTCCGTGAGATTATTCCTACACCGCTTGCAGTACCAGTTCAACCCGAGGGCATGGCAACGGCTTCCGACCAGGAGCAAATGAGACTAGAGAGGTTCAAGAAGTATGATCCTCTGGTATTCAGTGGATTAGCATCGAACGATGCCTTAGGGTTTCTTGATAAGTGTTACTGCATTCTCCGTACTATGGGTATCTCTAGATCGAGTGGGGTTTTTTTCACTACTTTCCAGCTTTGAGGAGCCGCCTATGATTAGTGGCGCACCTATGAGTTAGATAACCCATACGAGATATCTTTACTGACTTGGGCCTAGTTTTTAGATATGGTTCAGAGAGAGTTTGTTCCTCAGAGCCTTAGGGATACATGGCGAGTGGAGTTTGAGGATTTGCGCCAGGGTGCTATAACCATCTTGGAGTATGCTATACATTATACCAATTTGGCTAGACATGCCCCAGCCTTGGTTTCTACTATTCGCGATAAGGTTCGCCGGTTCATTAAGAGGCTTATTCCCAGCATCAGGTCCAGTATGGCTCGCGAGTTGGAGATGGATATCCCATATCAACAGGTGGTGAACATTGCTAGGAGGATAGAGGGTATGCATGCTAGAGAGAGGGAGAGCAGGCAGGGTTATGAGAGAGAGAGCAGACGAGAGTAGGAGAGAGATTTTGAGAAGGCGAGAAGGCCTCATAAAATGGGGAGATATACTGGTCCTTATTTTAGGGGCAGGGTGCGTCATGGTAGAGGTTTTGCGGGTTAGCCAGTTCAGTTCACGCTTCAGGATTTGCATGGTGACACATGTTTTCATGGGTCTCGGAGTACCCGTACCGCACAGTTTCTACCGCCTCATCAGTAGAGAGGGTGCTTTGAGTATGGAGATACTAGCCACATGGTGAGAGATTGTCCCAGACTTCGGACTGACGTGTCACGGCGAGGTATTCAGGCTGGTAGAGGGTGCCCAAGAGAGGGAGGCCTGGCTCGTTGATGTGTTTCATATAGTAGGTTTGAGGCGGTGCACCAACTAATGTCATTTAGGTACGAATTCAGTTTGTTAGAGAGAGCACTATCTGTAGTTCATCACAGTTCTGCTTATCGAGGTGAGTTCCCTAATCTATTGTTCCATTGTGGGTGCATTCATGACTGTACTCTGTTTACGTGATTAATCTGTTGTGAGGTTCTTTGAGTGATTACCGTGTCTATCGTCTGTTTCTAATTGTTGCCAAAAGGTTTGAGACTAGTAGTAAATTCATGTTGTCCGTTTCGATAGGTTTGAGGTTATTTTGGAGTATCCTTGGTTACGAGCTATGATTTCTATGCTCTACCGGTATAGGAGCCAGTCTGTGTTGTGAGTGGTATACGGAATTGATTTGGTGAGAGTCCCCAGATGGGTTGATGTGTACCATACTTGTGAGTTAGTGTTGAGGTGGGACCCTCATGATTTCAGGTGATTTGATATGCTGAGACTAGGCTGTGTATCGCAGTGAGGGTTATATCAGCATAAGATCCTTGTGAGTCTTTTATATGTTTCATTCCTTCTTATTAGATGTTTGTAGATTAGTGTTTTAGAAAATTTGTGCTAGTTTGACTTGTTTGATAGTTCCCTTATGTATTTTTTCCTTCCTATATTCATCCATTTTCATTGGATGCTTCTTGAGTTCTAGTTTGTAGGGTGCGTGCCCATTGGTATTAGCTGTGATTTGGTTATTTGGATGGCTTGAGCCGAGAGAGGCTCAGTTGTTGGGTACAGATTTGGTTCATGAGGCCTTGGACAAGGTCAAAATCATTCAGGATAGGCTTCGTTCAACTCAATCTAGGCAAAAGAGTTATGCAGATCGCAAGGTTCGAGATGTGGCTTTTATGGTTGGTGAGCGAGTATTGCTCCGAGTATCACCTATGAAAGGCGTGATGAGATTTGGAAAGAAGGGCAAGCTTAGCACTAGGTTCATTGGTCCGTTTGAGATTCTTGATCGAGTGGGAGAGATGGCTTATAGACTTGCATTGCCGCCTAGCTTATCAGTCGTACATCCAGTTTTTCATGTATCCATGCTTCGGGGTATTACGGCGACCCAGCCCACATGTTAGATTTCAGCACTGTCCAGTTGGACAAGGACTTGTCTTATGAGGAGGAGTCGGTAGCTATTCTAGACAGGCAGGTTCGTCAGTTGAGCTCCAAAAGTTTTCCTTCTATTCGTGCCTAGTGGATAGGTCAGCCTCATGAGGCATCGACGTGGGAGTCCGAGTCTGACATGCGGAGCCGTTATCCTTATCTTTTTCTCGACTCAGGTACTTCTTTCTTTTGTCCATTCGAGGACGAACGGTTGTTTTAGTGGTGGATCATGTGACGACCCGAAGGGGTCATCACTTGTTTTCCTACCCATTATGTACTTCTAAGGCCTTGAAAACCTCATTTAGGGTTCCCTCGATTTGCATGCGTAGTCCGAGCGCGTAGCAAGAAAGCTTAAATATGAATTCTGTGAGAAAAATGCTAAATTTTGATATTAAAATGAGTAAATTTGACTTCGGTCAATATTTTAGGTAAACGGACCCGTACATGTGATTTTTCAGTCCCGGAGGGTGCGTAGGAAAATATGGGACTTGGGCGTATGCCCGGAATTGAATTCCGAGGTCCCAAGCCTGAGAAATAATTTTTTGTGTGAAATTGTTTTCTGGAAGTAATTAAGGAAATTGGAAATTAAATTTAATTAGAAGACTATGGTATCGGTTCCGTATTTTGGTTCTGGCACCCGATATGTTATTTAAGCACTTTCTATACAGTTTGGTTGAAAACAGACGTTGTTTGACGTGTTTCGGACTTAAAATGGAAATTTGATGTTCTAAGAAAATTTGGAAGAAATCATGAGTTTTGATGCTTGATTCAATGTATATGATGTTATTTTAGGGATTTGATCGCACGAGAAAGTTTGTAGGGTGTTTTTGAGGTTATATGTATGTTTAGTTTGGAGCCTCGAGGGCTCGGGTGAGTTTTGGATAGGCCACGAGGTGAAAATTTTGGATGTAACGAATTGCAGGCTTGCAGGCTTCGCTTTCCCAAACTTTTCTCGCAATTCCCAGGATTTTTCGCATTTCCCAAATTTTGTTCGCAATTACCAGTCTTCGCATTTCCCAAACTTTTCTCACAATTCCCAGGCTCTTTCGCATTTCCCAAACTTTGTTCGCAATTACCAGGTTCAGATTTTCCAAACTTTTCTCGCAATTCCCAAGCTTGTATGCATTTCCTAAACTTTGTTCACAATTCCTGAAACGCAATTCCGAAACTTTTTTTCGCAATTCCCAAACTTTGTTCACAATTCCCATATCTGCATCCTGCATTTTTCATACTTAGTCGATTTTTAAGATATTTTCACCCCATTTTCAAAACACAACTCCTTTGGGTGATATTTCAAGAACAAACCTTCTTCCAAATCAATTGTAAGTTGATTTTTACTCATTTATTTCAATCATTAACATCATTTAACATGATTGAGAATTTTCATGGGTGAAATTGGGTGTTTTGGTAGAACTTAGGTTTTTCTAAAATTGGAGATTTGAACCTCAATTTAAGGTCCGATTTCAAAACAAACCATATATTTGGATTCGTGGGGGAATGGGTAATCGGGTTTTGGTTTGAACCTCGGGTTTTGACCTCGTTGTCCTGAGGGGTGTTTTGGTCATTTTACCTAAATTCGCATCTTATCTTGAATTAAATAGTAGAATTAGTTGCTTGAGATGTTATTTACAATGTGTGATTGAATTGAATAGATTTGGGCCATTTGGAGTCAAGTACCCATGGCAAGAACGTGGTTGCTAGTTTATTTTAGCCTGTTCGAGGTAAGTATCTTGCCTAACCTTGTGTGGGGGACTTCCCCTTAGGATTTGAGTCTTCTTTATCGATTGTATTCCTTTTACGCGAGGTAACGAGTGCATGCTCGGATTTATTTGTGGAAAAATTGTAACTTTTTGGTTCTTAGATCCTTGAAATTACCTAATACGGAGTTGTTCTTGATATGATTGAGTTCCCTGCTATTAGTTTCACCTCTACATATCTTACGTGGAATTTATTTTTCCTTTTTGGTGTATTCTTGTTGCCTAATTGACTATTACTTGTTAAACTGTAGACATTTACCCTTCTATAGTCACATTATCATTCCTAACTGCTTGTCTTTATTTTGGGAAGCATTATTTCTATATCTCATGTAATTAATTGGTCTTCGTTAGAAAGAAGTTAGATATTCCATGTTTAGTTGGTATTTCCTTTATTGTAATTATTTGATTCATGTTAACTTCCTTGTTGTTGAACTGAGTATTATGGAATCGTTGTTTCGTACTATTTCTCCCTTGTTGAGTTATTCTTATTGCGCTTGGTATTTCTCTGTTACGATTATTCCTTGTGATTTAGTTGTACTGTATTTTGGTGAACGGAAATACCTGAGTTGATTCCCTTGCTCTGTTTTGGTATATATTGTCATTTATTGTGATGCACGAGGTTTCTGCCGTGGGGTTATTAATATTGTGATACACGAGGTTTCTGCCGTGCGATTATTTATATTGTTGATGCACGACGTTTTTGCCGTGCGGTTATTGATATTTTTGATGCAAAGGTTTCTGCTGTGCGGTTCTTGGTGTTGTGATGCACGAGGTTTCTGCCGTGCAACTGTTTTTCAGAGGTTGCACGAGGTCTTTATCGTGCTACTATGGCTATTGATATATTGCACATGCGACATAATAAGGCGAGTTATGTTCGTATATTTATATGTGGGTTGTACATGTGGTGAAATAAGGTGGGAATATTATGACGCACATGTGGAGAAATAAGGTGGTACTTAGTTTGTTATCAATTGCACACGTGGAAAAATAAGGTGGGCTATGTGAGGGGTTGATTGTAAAAAATTGTGACAACCTGTATAGGCATTGCTATTTTGCTTAATATTGTGATTGTGGGTTACTCATCTGTATGGGTTTTATTGCTTGGAATTTGTGGGGAAACATCGTACGTGCGGTTCGTTCTCCTTTTCCTGCCGACTAGTTGGTAGAATTCTTGTTAGAACACTTGCACTAGCATACACGTAGCTGAACACTCCTATTAGAGGTGAATTCCTCTTGATTTTGTTAAGGGGTGGAGGTACGCCCTCGTTTATCCATCATATATATGAGAGTGGCCCTAGTTAGTCAGTTAGTTGTCAGCATGACTGTGAGACTGATGGGGCGCAGGATGCCAAGTGTTAGATTTCAGATCTGGGATTTTGTGAGTTGTGGTTTGTCCGAGATTTTTGTAGAAGTAGTTGAATAAGACCTTATGTGAATATCATCGTAGGATCTGAGTTATTGCTTTGTTTTCCCCTTACTTTTTTGAGACCTTAGGATATGGATTGTATTTTCGCCGTCGTTATGTATTATCATTTTCTTATATTTTCGTTGCTACTTGTTGTTCTTTTTCCTCATCGTGATTGTATTGTTTACTTGACCGGTAGGTGTCTTGATTGTTCCTCATCACTACTCCACCGAGGTTAGTATTGATACTTACTGGGCACCACTATGGTGTGCTCATACTACTCTTCTGCACATTTTTTTTGTGCAGATCCAGGTACTTTTACTCAGTTCTGTCAGCTTTGAGAGGAGGCGTTTCGGTACAGATTTCGAGGTATATCTGCTACGTTCGCAGACCGAAGAGTCGCTTTCTAGTTTTTTGTCTTAAGTATATTCCTTCAGTATTTATCCTTGTTTAGACATTCTTGAGTTAAAACCTCTTATATATCTCTTAGCTTGTGATTTGTAAGATTCCAATTTTGGGTTTTGGGAATTTTTGTTAGCTTCGGGAGTTGTTATTGTATGTGCCAAGCGGCACCTTAAACACATGGTTATTTTACTAAATCAGTTTTAATTATTCTTTCGTAATTTTATGCTTTATCTTTCGCATTGTTAGGCTTACTTAGTCGTAGGGACTAGGTGCCGTCGTGACATGTTCACGAAGGGCGAACTGGGGTCGTGACAAAAGGTCAATCCTAAACGGTGAAAGAGGAGAAAGAAAAGGGGATGGAACCGAAGAGAATAGATAAGACATGGCTTTTCAGCTTTGGAGCGAAAGACACGTTTTCTTCAATATTGCAAAATGTCAACAATGACCTTAACTATAAAATTAATGACACTAAATGATTGAATTATCCTCAAGCTTTTTTAAAAAGACACTAAGCAAACATGTTCAAAATGTTTCTCTTCTACTATATAGAAAACACGTACATTTCCTTATATAAACTCATCCTAAAGGATTTAATTACATTCACTAACGGTGTGCTTTAAGTAACAACGATAACAAACCAAGTGTAGTCCTGTAAGCGGGGAACGTAGTAGGTAGTACATACGCAGATCTTACCTCTATCTTATGGAGATAAAAAGGTTAATCTCGATAGACCCTCGGCTCAGAAAAAACATAGCCATAACATAGTTGAAAAGAAATACAGTTACAGGAAAGCCATGAAAAAAAAACAGTAATAAGAAGCAGTAACAGCATCATGATAATAAGATAATCAATGCAAAAGAGATAACCGATAGTAATAGAGATATCTAACTGTAAAGAAATTTGTGAATAATAATCATACTACAGGTAAGAAAAAAGCAAAACTCGACTGCCTGCTAACTTTCTATCATAATTCTCGCCCTTATACTCTCCTATTAAGAGTGTCACGTCCAATAAGCTACTAATAATGTGGTTTAAGCGTTGTAGTAAATGAAAACTTGACTTATTTTTTAGGTTCATAGAGTAAAAATTATTTTATACAGTATAAATAAATAGAAGTAAAAATAATTGAGTGATACAACACTGAATTATAAGTGGCAATGGTGTTAAGAGATTTTCAGAAGTGATTTAACTTAAGTATTAATTAAAGAATTACCAAAGCAGCTGCAACTGCATATGCTTTTAATTGATTATTCTTTTTTTTGTGTTTCAGCTACACAAGAAGTGGCTAAACTGCATATGATATGGCAGCTATTGAACATCGTGGACTTAATATTGTGGCAAATTTTGACGTTAGACGTTACATCAAATGGCTAAAACCTAACAACAACAATACCATTGATCAACCAAACCCTAAAGTTGAAACTAATGATTCTAACTCCAAATCATAGTATTGGATCAACCTTGACCATGACCACGACCACGACTAATTGTGCCTCTGCCTCTATGGCTTTAATATATTCCCATTTCCAACTTACCTCGAATACCACCATGTCCGTTGTCTCGGTAACTCAAACTCGACCACCTTCTGCCACGTAAGCCCATGGACTATTGCTCAAATCTATAAAATTCAAGGAAATGATGGAAATGACAGTGGCGGCTGAGTGCCCCCTGAACTTGTTGAGTTTTTTGATCCACCACAAAGTAATTTTCCTAAGGATGTAAAAACTTATTTTGACACTTAAGAATTTGGTAATTTTGGTCATGAACAAGGAGAGGATATGAATATTTTTAATTAGATCAACTCCTTCATGCAGCCACTTTCGCAATTTGATTTTGATTCTTAATTACTCAAGAAAAACTTATATATCATATCAATTTTTTTTTTTTAAATATGTTGTTGATGAGGAGATAATAGGAAATTCTTACATAAGAAGTGTTCATATCAATATTCCATCCAGTTACTGAGAAAGAGCTTCTCATTTGGTTGATAATGTTGAAGAAGTTGATCATGATATGGATAAGTTTGAATTAGATAAGCATAGTTAGAATGTATTGTAGAGTTAGAACCCTAACTCAATGTAATAGTTATACAAGTAGTAGAACTCTAAGTTTACTAGTACTAGTTGTTTTTGACTTGTATAAATTCAGCCAATTATGGCTTTGTAACATCATCAGAAATACACGATTCTTCAATATAATCTTCCTCTAAATCGTGTGTTTTTCTACATGGTATCAGAGATTCTTGAAGCTACGCTACCCACACGATCAAATATGTCCATAACAACACCCTCAACCTCTTTGTGTCTATCACCTGCTTCCCTACACCATCTAATTGCCTCTGGTCTAGTTAAGCTGAAGCCATAAAATTATTTGATCTGTAGGACACAAATACTTCAGTTGATTTAGGTAATGAAAGTGACAAACTTGATCAAGGAAGCTAAGCTAGACACAAACAGTTCATCTTCCTCGGATGGTGCTAATAAGATTATCGACTGAGAGGAAAAAGATGTACTCCTAAGGAATTGAATCTATGCTACAATGACTGAAGAAAGAATGTATCCCATAGTGGGATGCTCAACTGCCAAGGAAATATGGGAATGTCCGGAGGAAGCATACCTGCAGGGAACCAAAGATAAAGAATTTCAGCTTAAGCAACAGCTGCAGAACATCAAGCTAGGAACCAAAAAACTTGATGAATACTTGAAGGAATTCAAAGGCATATGTGATGGTCTCTCAGCCATACACAAACAATTTGATGAAGACAGCAAAGTAATCAACTTTGCTAGAGGACTTGGTCAAAAAAGTACAAACTTTTAGGACTTTCGTGATGGGAAATGCCCCATATCCTACACTGAACCAGTTTTTCAATGCCCTTAGAGCGATTGACATGAGAGAAGATGAAGAGGAAGTGGTTCAACAAGGCTACAATATGGCCTTTACTTCTCAAAGAGGAAGAGGTCGTGGAGGTGACTCTAACAGAAGAAGAAACTCAAACTTCTCCTCAAGAAGAGGAGGTTTCAGACATGCAGGACAAGGCAGCAATTAGAATAATCAAAACACTACAAATTCAAGACCACAACAGGGCAAGGAAAATTGCCAAATATGTGGAAGAGACAATCACACAGCCTTAAATGCTTCTACAGGTGGGACTATTCCTACCAGGCCACAGAGGATCTGCCACATGCCTTTTCTGATGTTAATCTGTAGAATACACAGGCTGAAGATGAATCTATGTATGTTAACTCTAGTGAAAGAAGTCACATAACCAATCCAACAGGTAATCTATCAAACCTTCAACCTTATAATGCTTCTGATAAGATAATAGTTTGGGATGACTCTAAACTTGACATCACACATATTGGAAATACAATAAAATCTGGACTTAAAGTAAAGGAAATCCTTGTTCTTCCTAAGATTAAGAAGAAACTTTTGTCAGTTAGTAAACTTGCTAAGTACAATTCTTGTATACTTGGGTTTGATGAGTCTGATTTTGTTGTAAAAGATAAGAGCACAGGGAGACTTCTGGCCAAGGGATCAAAGAATAATGATCTATATGCACTGGAAGACAGTAGTTTTTATGACTTACTTGCATCAAAGGAGTGGAAGAATACAGATAGTATTTGGCATGCTATATTAGGCCACCCTAGCTTGAAGTCTTTAAATATTCTTAGTAGCAACAAGTGTATTGATGTCACGTACTAGAATAAAGTTTCTATTATTTGTGTGAGTTTTCAATTAGGAAAAGGATATAAGATTCCATTTGAATTGAGAAATAAGATTGAAAAAGAGTCTTTATTTAAAAATCATTATGATGTTGGGGTCCAGCTCCTGTTGAATCATCTCAGCACATAAGATACTATGTAGCGTTTGTTGATGACTGTACCAGATATACCTGGTTCTATCCATTAAGAAGGAAATTTAAATTCTATGATATTTTTGTTAAGTTTCAAAAGATGGTTGACATATATCAATATGATTGGTGTGGTGAATTTAATAGTACAATATTTGTTGAACATCTAGATAATTGTGGTATTGTTAGAGATATATCATGTCCTCACTCACCTGAGCAGAATGGAGTCTTTGAGAGGAAACAGAGACATATAGTAGAAATTGGTCTGACCTTGTTGTTTCATGCAAGGCTGCCACAGTTTCTTTGGGTCGAAGCCTTCTTGATAGTTGTATTCTTAATTAATAGAATGCCTTCATCAGTGTTACAAATGGTAAGTCCATTGTTTAATCTCTTTGGAGAGCATCAAGATTATATTAGTTTAAAGGTTTTTGGATGCAGATGTTTTCTTTACTTGAAAGGAAAAACAAAATTCTCGCCAAAGACCTATCCTTGTGTGTTTATTCGATTCAGTAGTCTTCACAAAGACTATAGATGCTATCACCCACCTACTAGAAGAGTGTTTGCCAATACATGTGGTCTTTGATGATCACACATTGCATTATGTGCAACCATATGCACCACTAGATAGTTCCAGTGATTCTACTCATATTGCTACCTTTTATGAGTTTTTCTCTAGGTTGCAGGACTCTTCAAGACCAGATGTGCACTCCTCTAATTCAGGGAAAGTGTTGAATGGCTCATTATTAATTGGTGTAGGTGATCAGCCTACAGGTGATGTTAATGCAACATCACCTAGTGATCAGCTCACCCCTAACTCTCCAATTGATGTTCTTGATGAGGTCATCTACAACTAATCACATTGTTGTTGTGAATGCTATTGAACATGCTAAATCTCCTTTAGTAGTAGTCCCTACGGGAACAGATGATCTCACGACTGCCGAGAGTGAAAAACCAGACAGCTCAGCTGAAGACAGTTGCCCTTCTAATGAATCTTCAGTTTATGATCCACAGGGAATTCAACTTGAAGTCGACTTGTCTCATTGGTTTAATTTTGAACCTAACACACAAGATGTACCATTACAACCTACACCAACTGATGATGCAGAACCAGTAGAGCACACATCAAATGCATAAAGTCAACACATGGTCACACAACAGAAATCAAAGTACATGCTAGTGAGACACATGTGTCTAGTAGCAGTTAAGGAGCCATAAACTATAAATGAGGCACTCAGCTCACCAGAATGGCTTGCAGCTATGCAAGAGGAGATAGATACACTTCACCAAAACAAGACTTGGATATTGGTACCTAAATCACTTGGTATGAATATAGTTGGCTCTAGATGGGTGTTTAAAACCAAATTAAAGGATGATAGATCCATTGACAGGTACGAGTCAAGACTCGTTGCTAAAGGTTATTCACAACTTGAATTAGTAGACTTTAAGGAAACCTTCAGCCCAGTTGTTAAAGCAACAACTATAAGAGTAGTTCTTTCAGTAGTTGTGAGTCTCCAGTGGTGTATTAGGAAACTAGATGTAAAGAATTCATTCATGGACATCTACAGGAAGAAGTGTACATGAGTCAGCCACTAGGTTTTAAAGATTCTAGATATCTTGATAGTGTGTCCCCTAAAGAAAGCACTGTATAGTCTTAATCAGGTACCTAGAGCCTAGTTTGACAGGTTCATTTTGCACCTGCTCCACCTTGGTTTTAAGTGCAACAAAGCAGACTCCTCTCTTTTTGTGATTCATTGTAAAAGAGGAACAGTTCTGCTCCTTTTGTATGTTGATGATTAAATTATTACTGGAAGTCATACTGGACTAATTTCAAAAATCATTGATGAAATAGGAAAGGAATTTGTTATGAAGGATCTTTGCCCTTTGCACTTCTTCTTAGGGATTGAGATCACCTATTTTAATGGAGGTATCCATATAAATAAAGTATATATGCTATAGAATTACTTGCCAAGACTAGCATGGCACTTGCTAAGCTAATAATCACACCTCTAGCACAGAAGCATGGCCTACAAGAAGCTGCAGATGATCCAGTTGATGCCTCAATATACAAAAGTGTTGTTGGTAGTCTGCAATATTTGACTCTCACAAGTCCAGACATAGATCATGCAGTGAATTTAGCAAGTCAATTCATGCAAATCCCAAACAACACTCATTACCAAGCTGTGAAGAGGGTCCTTAGGTATGTGAAGGGCACAACTGAGTATGGTTTGAGAATCTTTTCTCAGTCACCATTCAGGCTATATGGTTTCTCTAATGCATACATGGGAGGGTGTCATATGACTAGGAGATCAACTACAGGCTACAATGTCTACCTAGGAGCAAATTGCATATCCTGGACATCCAAGAAGCAAAATACAATGGCAAGGTCTACTGTAGAAGCTGAGTATAGACCACTAGCCTTGAGAGAAGCTGAAATGACATGGATAACCTACATTCTCAATGGCATTGGGGTTCAATTAAAAGTGCACCAACCCCGTTCCGTGATAACTTAAGTGCACTATATATGACAGTCAATTCCAGTAATGCATGCCAGAACAAAGATTATTGAAATGGACTATCATTTTGTTAGAGAAAAGGTTGCTAGTGGTCAGCTTGTCACAAGATTTGTTAGATCATAAGATCAACTAGCTGACATTCATACTAAGGCATTGACTAAGCAGATGTTTGCATGTTTTCAGAACAAGCTAGGAGTGGTAACTACACCTCTCACTAGCTTGAGGGGAAGTGTTGAAGAAGTTGATCATGATAAAGATAAGTTTGAATTATATAAGCATAGTTACAATGTATTATAAAGTTAGAATTCTAACTCAATGTAATAGTTACAATTAGTAGAAATCTAAGTTCACTAGTAGTTGTTGTTTTGTGACTTGTATAAATTCAGCTACTTATGGCTTTGTAACATCATCAGAAATACACGATTCTTCAATACAATCTTCCTCTCAATCGTGTGTTTTTCTATAGATAACACTTCCTATTTAAGTATTTTTCAAATGTAATTTAGGTATTTTTATAGGAGAGTATGTATTGGCTATTGGGATAATTTATTTCACATAGATGAAATAAAATTTTACATTAATATTTTCTTTTCTCATTTGAATAAAATAAATACAGTGATTTCGTTATCATGTCTACTTGAATTGTTTGCCCCTCTATGTTAATAATTTAATTATATAGTGTTGTTAATATATGGAGTAATATTATTTCTCAATTAGTTTGTTCTAAAATATTGATAACTTTCGATATCGGGGAAATTTTTTAATATTAAATTTTTTGTTTTAAATACAGCATTGAGACAATGAATCGAGTCGATTTGTATTTCCTTATATCATATGTTATTTTGTAGAGAAATAGATCTCGAGTTTTTAATTTATCGATTCATTTGTATCTTTTTTTTGGTGAATGAGATAATCTTTACTAATCACCAACAAAACAAACTCAGTTATACACATAGTTCCTCCATCTGCTTTACTTCTTCCTCTATTTCTATACAATTTCAACATAGCAACCTATCTATTCATTTAGTATTTACATTAAATTCTTTATCCATAATCTTTGTCTTTTTTATGTTGATTTTCTCTCCATTATTACTTGCAGTTTCGCCCTGCATTCCTCCTGCACATTGCTTACTACCTTCTGTGGCCTTGAAACTTTTTGATTCCACAATGCATCATTTCTGACTTTTCATATGTGATATATAATTGCTGCCAAAACTGTGCTAATGATTGTGCTGCATGCTTTGCCTCTTATCTTCCTTGTCATTCTTCTCCACAACCCTTCCAATCTGTATTGTTGTATTACCATATTTAGCCATTCCAGTATCTCATTTAAACAATTCCTTGAGTAGTTGCATTCAAAAAATAAGTATTCTATTGTTTTTGTTGAATCCCCGCATGTAACACAATAATCCTTTGGCATATCCCCAACTTGGCCAACCTTTCTCTCGTCTGGAGTTTTTTGCATTTAGTTAACCAGCAAATGAAGCTATGCTTTGGGATGTTGTTACTGCTCCACACCCATCTACTACTTTCATATTTCTCCCTCCTCCCTTGTTTCCAATTGTATACACTTTTTATTGTGTATTTTCCACTAGCTGCCAACCAGTCTTGTTGCACATATCCTACAGCAAATTGATCCCTAATAGATCATATCTTTTTCCAGCACCAACTGCAATCCTGTGGTAGTTTTTACTGACACTAATCCTTCTTCTTTAAGTATATGTGATCCACCCATTGCACCCACAAGTTATCGGCTTACTTAGCTATATTCCAAACATATTTGGCTATAGCTGCTTGGTTCCATGTTTCACAGTCAATGATCCCAAGTCCCCCCTCTATTTTAGGCCTGCAAATAAGATCCCATGCAACTAAAGGCACTCTATTTGTATTTACTTTCCCATTCCATAGAAAGTTCGTACAAAGAGCAGTAATATTCTTTAGTATCATCTTTGGAAGAATATAAATGGAGGACCAATATGTATGAATATGCAATAACACTGAGTTTATCAGCAGCACTCTCCTAGCATAGGATAAGAGATCCCCAACTCTTGATTCGAGCATACATTTTAACTATCAGCATTTCACAGTCCATACTTGAAATTTTCTTTGCTGAAATTAGCACTCACAGATATCTAAAAGGCAGGGCAGCTCTCTTATATCCAGTCAGTTTACATAGATCAGCCAGGTCATGCTTATTCATGTTTGTACTATATATGTTTGATTTAGCAACATTTGTTCTCAATCCTGTAACTTCTGAAAATGCAGTCAATCCCCTCAACATCAATATTACTGATGCCATTTCTCCCTTGCAAAATAGTAGCACATCATCAGTAAAATACAAATGATTTAATTTTAGCCCTCTGCATTTTTGTGTGAAATTCAAACCCTGCATTACAGTTACTTGCTGCATAATTCTTGTAAAATATTCCATACAAATGACAAATATTAAGGGTGAAATTGGGTCTCCTTGTGTTAATCTCCTCTTCCCTTCAATGTTCCCATACACTCTCCCATTAAGTGCAATTAGGAACCTAGTAGTTGTAATACACTGCATAATCTATTGGATGAATCTGTGTGGCAAATTTAAGGCATGTAGCATCTCACAAACAAAATCCCATTGCACTGTATCATAGGTGTTGCGACCAAAACTCTCACGCAAGTGTACGCGATCGACAAGTAATATAGTAGTAAGAAAAGTATCGTTCCCACGAGGAATTATGATCAACTTTTCGACTGATGCAGACTAAAATATTTATCAATTCAAGCTAACTTGTCACAAAATATATATAGAACTAATTTACAAATTATTTAATAATTAAACAATAACTCAACACAAAATTACTATAACAATTATACAATATTTTGATAACAATTTGGATAAAGATATTATAGGGTCATGGACTTGCTAGCGATCATGCTACTATCTTAGCTTAAGATTGATTTATCGAATTATTCGGGTTGTTGATTATAGGGTTAATAATATTCATGAGAATCTTTCGAGTTCTTATGCATCTATTCAAGTTAAATCAATACCTATATGTCTATGGTATTAATATTAACAAGAATGCATTTACAACTCCTATTCTTTAACCAAACAAGGCAATTAAGTATATGTCTATCTTAATTGCAAATCCTTCACCCGATGCCCAGGATTCAAAACTTGTTCTATTTGATTCTATATGCAACCAACAATTTCCTTTGTCAAGTTTAACTCAAGATTCATAAATAATATTTCACTTTTAGCTACGCAGTAAAATAATTAAAAGCAGAATCAAATAAACAACCCATAACGATAAATTCAAGATCTTCAATCTAAGCTTCAAACAACAAGATCATCTAACATCCATGACCCCCGAATACTTGGGTTTTTAGCTACACATATTTATACAAATATCAACAATAAAAATCTTAAACATAATATAAGTAAATACTAGAAGAAGGTTTAGAAAAACTCTTTGAATCCTTGCTCCAAGATGTTGTTCCTCCTTGATCTTCTTCTCCAAGATGAGTCTCCTCCTCCCCTTGTTTTTCTCTCTAAAATCTGATCTCCTCTCAATAATGGAGGTATACTTTATGTATGTTGAGTGGATCCCCTCAGATTTTCCATTTTACCCTTCAATAATTCACTTCCCTGACAGAAACGCGCGAACTATCGCGCGAACTATGAACTTCGTGCGTTTCTACACGCGATCAAGGCAGAAAGTTTGCCAAAACGCGCGAACTTTCGCGCGAAATTTATACTTCGCACGTTTGAGACTTCGGTAAGATGCAGAACATGAAAGTTGTAGCCCTTTTAAATAGCTTTCCATCAATATATTATGCAGCCCAAACAGAGTTTGGAGCAAAAAGTTATGGACATTTTACTAGATAATGTGTCGTATGCCTGCTCAACTCATTGTTTTGTTCTCCGGACTTGCGTTGTGACCCCCGAACATGATTCCAACTTGATTTATTTAGCTTTTACTCAGACTTCAAAGCCTCAAATTACTCAAATTCATTCCGAATTAATTCTTAAGTTGGAAACTCTTCCTGCAAGGCATAAATCATGAATTTAGTACAATTCATAATCATTTAAGCTCAAATCATTGTGAAAAGCAATACTTAGAGTGTTGTTACAATAACTAAAACATGAGTTTTTAGCCTATCATCAACACCCCACACTTAAACCATTGCTCGTCCTTGAGAAATTAACGTACACTTCACATAAGGACGATCTTTTTATCAAATAATTTCTTCTAACAACACATGCGGACACTTAGGTACCAATTCATAATACTTCAACCTCAAGACATGACTCCAAATTGCCACGCATTTTTACAACTTGCTTACTTACTCTAACACAAGGGTCAAAAGTTTTTCTTGCTTTTACAAATCATGTTCCCTCCCACAAATAATATAGACTAGTTCCTCTGAAAATAATAATCAAGAATATTTAGGAACTCAAAATAGGAAGAATTAACTCACTCTCAAAATTGAAATTCATATGCAACA